>DWGJ01000024.1:0-62913 GCA_018246895.1 Aspitha aspitha aspitha | reverse complement strand
TGGCCCGGCAGCGTGAGAACATAAAAACCAATCCGATAAAAAGAGACAAACGGCTCTATACGAAAAGAGATAAAAGCTGTATTCATAAAGTGTAAATATTATGTTCGGCAACACAATAACATAATTTATACGCGACGAACACGATAATGTATCAAGAATTATAAATAGTAATCAGGCGTTTACAGTGCAGGAATAAATAAATACCTAAGCGTTAACTTATTAGACCACTTCTTTGGATCGATCTATTCTTAAATTCGACATGTTTACCTCTGAACTGATATGATACATGGAGTGGGGAAAATTTCACTTCTTAATATATCGTCTAATGTGCACTAGGAAATTAACGGCAGCTATGTTAATATACGAGTATAACTATTGTGTGGAACTCTACACACGTGACATTTTTGTAATCAATCTTTGAAGATAGACCTATTTTGGTTGCAGCGCATTAATATATGTGACCATACCATTGTTGAATCATTCCAAAATGCACCATGAAATTGATTAGTTGAATAAATCTCTTCAGAACTTTAATCGTCTACATGCCTACTGCAATATCTGTAAATATCTACATATATATCCATAACTGATTACATCAATAAAATGTTAATTTCCATTGAAAGAACATCATGCATATTTTTGCAAAGAAAACCTTCATTAGAATTTTTTAAAACGTGTCAAGATTATATTAGCGTTTTGTAATGTTCGTATTATTTTGTTCTTTATTTGATAAACAAGAAAAGCGAATAAGCGCCAGACACGGAAACAAATGGCTGTGACTGTGACATTTAATTGAGTGCTCGGTTATATGTAGTTATTAATTTTATTGATCCACAATCAGATTATTCAATCGCTTATGCAAATTTATGAGCTCCGTTAACTATAACCTGTGGAAAGCAATATCACTGATAGCGTGATAGCTCAAGTAACATAAACTTAGGTGCTATGAAATATTACATAAATTGCGTTAATTGAAAAGGCTTTTGGTGTTCGTGTAAAAGTTACGGTAATTTTAGCAGTAGGTAGGTACAAAGATTAAGGTTTAGATTAAGGACAAGAACCGGATAAATATGCACTGTCTCTGGACAATGAGCCTTTTGGTTCGCTGCAGATTGGAGTTCATAAATATTTTGAAATGAAATTATAATAAAATGAAATCGAATTACGTCAACACATCCAGTGTAAGTAGGGCTGCTACTTCCTTACTTTACTAGTAAGTTAAAGAAGAAGCTTTATAAAGCTTTGCTAATTAGTTTGACATGGTAATAAAATAAAGATCAACCATGATAGACAGGGTCCTACCGTGTTTTACGTTCATTCTGTTATTATAATAGACTTTAAAATTCAAAGCAAAGCATAATTGACTAAACAATAAACGTTAATTGTTAGGGTAAATTTTGACATCTGCTTCACCCATTCAACTTTTGTTAATATTAAAAGTGAACATTTGTTATGTTGCTTTTTGTTTATCGCACGTGCTTATCAAGTTTGTAATAGTTGGAGGCAGGTTGCGTCCGTGCAAATCGATTAGACGCGCAAGTTAAACAATTATAGAATCAGTGTTGGGCTGCTCGCACAGTGCGGTTGAAAACGATGCAGCTTTGCATAGTAGTTGATGATTGCGGTCAAAGTTTTTGAAACAGATAATACAATTTGTAGTTACTTTATATAGGCGTTTTGTACTGTTCAATATTTTGTGACATCTGAATACGAATATGCAAATATCATATTATTATCTCCGGTCAGTTCTATTCATTTCAGCTTATTTTAATGGACATGCATATTTAAAATATTGTTTTATTTCTGCATCACATTGTAAAAAAACACATATCTACTTATATTTTATCTAAATCATAACATTTGCAAAATGGCTTTATATAGTTACCGCGTGCTGCAAAAATTGATTAAGACTTGTATTGCGAGCATTCTTCTTGGTTTTTAGTAGGATTGTTAGATGAGAATATTTGAACCAATTTTATTTGTTTTTTCAGACGCTTCAAACTATCGCTTTTTGCTGTCTTTGATGACCCGCCATATACTAGTACCTGTCTCACTGTCTTATTCACTTAAATTACTTACATTGTAATAATATCAATAGAATTCATGGCTAACTGTTACATACTTTGTAACTTGTTTAAATGTTTTAACAATATAAAAAAAACATTTAATAAAATTCATTAATTATAACAGTCACACTTTGTCAAAAACAACTTACAATTGCAAAGTTTTGATATGATACAAATAAATTAAAATTACGCTTATCATTGTGACATTCAAGAATGTTTAATTTATGTCATTAAAAAGTTTAGGGAACACGAAATATTATTCACCATACAGCGGTCGTAATCCTTAAACGACTTACTTAAACAAATATTTGCGGATCACGTACGGAAGCACCTATCTACCTTCTTACACCCTCTTACTAAGAGAAGCCCAAAGTATTTTGACTCATTCCACTATCTACTTATAATATAGTGTATGCCATTTCCAATATCGCGCTGTTTATACAAAAAATGACGAAATTGTATTTAATTTTAAAACATAAAAAATTAATGACAAACATGACTGGCCCGATTCGTAGACGAAGCGAGTAGCCGAGTGCTTATCACGCTATGACTAATAGGAGTGGAGCAGCAATGACAAATGTTGCAAAAACGGGAGAATATTGATTTCCACGCGGGCACAGCTAGTATATAATAATTGTCCGATCCGATATGAATATGGCTTTTGGAATCCAACTGTTTTAGCAATGATAATAATAATTGGGACTATTCCACTAACGGCTATCTGATTCCAAATTAGGGAACTGAATGCCTGTATTATGGTAACCGGACAGCTGATAAACGTCCATATAATACTTACTACTTATATGATATGTACTAGCTTCAATCGTATCGGCCTACAATTCCGTTGTCGGACTCGGATAGTACGATGCATACACGATATTTATGCCCTTCGTGAGTTATTGCAGACTAATTATATATGACGCACATTAACACCTGTCAAATTATGGGTTTAGATTTGCGCAGTTAACCATTGATAGCGGCACGTTGATATTTTATGTTATTAGTTACTGTGTTTTAATTTATAATGTTATAATTAATTTCCTTTTTTAAGTTACGTACTTAACGCGTGTGTTGTATATTATGTTAAACAATAGCGTACCAAACACTGCTAGATAATTTATTCACCACCCTGCGAATACGTCAGTTGCAATTAGCTCAACTGTGACTGATTGATTCAAATCTAATTATATTATTTTCTGTAGTTTGGCCGAAAACGTAAGTATGAAACATTTATTTTTCAGCACATTAGTATACAACCCCGTAAAGTATAGTAAATAGTAAAATTTTCATAACATGTGTAATTATTAGGTACTATTGGTTAAGTGCAGGTTAGCCAATAGTTCTCATAAACGAAACCTTCACCGATCGGTGGATTCGAATAAAATAACTACCTACTTAACGAATCTTTTCTAAATTACTATTTTACGGCCAATGAAATTAGTTTCAGTTTTTTCTTTGTTCGTGAAACGAGTAACATCACTGGCAATAACATTTTAACAGCCATTCTTAAAATATGTAAAAATAAAAAGCTAATTAAGCAATATTCGATATTTTCGAAACCGACATTAATTTTTTGTCGTTTCACTTATCATTGATTTCGGGCACGTCAATCTTTGCGAAACACCTTTTCCGACACAACAAATCAAAACATCTGTTTTGCATTTATACACCTGCCACTTTCATTAAACCAGAGATGGGCCGAGACCCAGTTACGCCGAGTAACCGACTACCGAATTTTACTCGGTATGAATTTAACCACACCGAGATGTCGACCGAACTACTCGGTATGGATTTATACAGGTTTCTTGTTTGCCACATGTATAAACTTGTTTTGAAGTACGTATAGCAAATTTTCATGTGTAACTTACAGCTTATTTGAGATGGTAATATTGGTGTGCATAGCCTGCTTTTTTAATTTAAAAAACTCATCATTGTTAACTGAATACTCGGTAATAGGTAGCGGTATTCGTCTCTGGAATGCAGCTATTCGGCCGATTATGAATATTTAAAGACCCGAGTACCGAGTTTTAATCAAGTACCTACCCGGCCCATCCCTAGTATACAGCTTTTGCAATTGACGATAACACCGCCGTCGTTCAATTACCACTCTTAAAATCCCTGTTATAAAGTCTTTGCAGCACGTTTTAATGAATAAAATTAGCTATAACCAATATAAAACTTTCTTAGTCTTATCTCATAATCATGATTGCAGCGCTGTTGTACCTAATTTATCAAGCCTATAATTTTGACAACTTTATTGCTATATCTATTGCTGTAACCAATTGCTCCATCAAATTGCTTCTGCTCGTTACAAAGCAATTGAGTTTACTTTGAATATGTCAATCGATTAGAATCTTAGAATTTTACAACCGCTTCATTCCGTTGCAATAAATATTTATTTCAACCTATTATACATAAAATAAAAAAGATCACGTGTTCATTTAACAACTGTAATAAATATTGAAACATTATTCGAGGCATTTTAGTAACGTTCAGCCACATTGACATTTTAAAGAATAAACATATAACTGATGATAATGGATATTCATGCACATTTCGATCTCCGAAGAAATAGGTATCGAGAGGCTACATTGAATACATAGTCTATGTCTACACGATACCGTTTAATTTTTTCTCATTAGCGCACGTTCGTACGTTCTTTTGCATATTTCCTTTAAAAAATTACCTTTTAGGTAACCTACGTGTTCATTTCTAAATACAATTTCAGCTCCACTCCTTACATTAATTAAAGCGCTATAATTTTGTACATCACATTGTCGTAAAAAAATCTTGCATAGGTGTATACCTACCTGCATAAAAAATGTTATCCAGTACTTATTGCATGAAATATTTTTGTACATAAAATAAAAAGAGTTATAACAAACAACTTTGATAGGAATCAACATGTTAATATAGATTCTTATCTATCCCTTCGTATTCCCTAAAATACAAAAGCATTTACACAAAATTAATCTTTTGTGAATTCAACAGTGCAATCGGTTACGTCTTTTGGGAATTTAAAAACGTGTGTTGAATACATTCGCTGTCCAACTTTCAGTCATTATTAAAAATACCATTTTAAATTCTATTAAAAGTTCGGATATTTTTGCTCACTGTTTATTCCTAATTGACTTATTAAATTTTATTAGGCTGCAAAAACCCAGAACACAATATATTTGAAGCAAATACCCTACATAGTTCATTATTGTTTCAGTTTTCACTCAAAGTATTTATTTTAGAAGCTCTTTGCTTACTTTACCAGGTACCTTAAAACATATTGAATAATATCATTTTTATAACATGAAGATTTAAATAAGGGCCAATGATCTCTTTTATGTTAATTAACTATGAGCTGAAAGCTGTCAGATCGTTTTCTGTGAAAGAAAATAAGGTCAGCCTAATACCGAGGCACAATATAAGCGTGTGTTAAATTCACAGTTATGCAAGAGAGCGTTGAAATTTGAGATCTAACAAAACGACTGTTCCAAGAAACGTGCCTCTTAGAAAAACATTCGACGTTTTATCGGTTTAAACTCGATATGGAAACATTGCTGGCATTCAAAGCATTACTAGACGTTTTGATGAAATGGGGCGGTATTCGTATTCGTTACAGCAGACTTGTGGTAGCAATCTGACTGTCACACTTTTTCCTATTGTTTACGTAGGTACTATTGTTACCTATTTGTATTTCACGTCAGCAAACGATAAAAACGTCTCCATTAATCAATACATCGTATTTTGAAACATAAGCTTTTCTTTAATTTAATTTAACTGTCGCCGGTACTAATTAATATAGGTACTTCGCAGTACCTATATTTGCTTTGTTAACAAAATTTATTTCTAAACGTATTGATAATTTGGAACATTACGCCTCGACTATTAATAAAGCTTTTAGCTAATAAGTACCACAATGTTGTATTTTTAATACATTTGTTCAGGCCTAGTATGGTATGAACAATTCTCCACAGCTCTTGATTTTACATGTCATATTGCACATTGTTAATTGTTATCAAAAAGTATAGCATTATTTTATATACCTATACTTAAAGATAGCCAGTTTTGGAACGAAGTGAACGCTTGGCGTTCATCCAGACAATTTAAACAGCAATTTCTTCCAAGTTAATGTGCACATTCAACCAAATTTGCATGTAAATCAATAAAAGGATAAAATGTCATTTATTCAGACTAAACTTTAACTAGTTTTCCTATGGATGATAAGTTGCGGTAATTTAAAAATATTGTATACTAAACTGAGTATCACGTACTCGCCATAGACGTACTTAATTAGATTTCTGTATAAGGGTATAGACAGATGTAATTTTGTTACTGTTTTACTGGTTGCGCCTCTGGGTTTTACAGACAGACATTTCAATATTATTAATATGCGTGGATTCCAAGTGTCGGGTCTATCTTATCTTTATCATCCTTTTTATTATCTAACCTCTAAGCGGTGGAATCTTTGGTCCGTCATTTTTGTATAAATAAAACAAAATATTCTCGAGTCGCCAGTTTCGCACAAAATAGTAAACAAGCAGAGTACGTCTGTACCAAACAAGTTAAACGGGTTTCTGGTATTTTCAAAGTGTCTTTTTATAAGGTTTCCAATTTCTTTCAATGCACAAACAACACAGTAAAAGGGGGATGTATGCAAGCTACCGTGATAATAGCATCGAGTTAACTTCGTACAAACGCACAAAGGAATAACGCGGTCGGGATGGAAAGCTCGTTATGTTGTGAATCGAACGGTGATGGACACGTGTGAAAATAGTGTACTATAAAGTATATACTAAATCAAATTGGGAATTTGGAAAATTCGCAGCTGTCCCCAATACGCAGCGGCGAGCTCCTGAGCGGCCATTATTCCGCACCATAAATAATCCACTTCACTATACAAAAACGACTAACCCTTCATTGCCTCTTCCTTTTACGATTCGGCGAAAAGAAATAAAATATGTGAGAGCCAAAACAAAGGCCATAAAACCGAAATGACAGGGCCACACGCTTTTCACGGAGATGGGGAGCAAAAAAATGCAAACTATAATTTCGCATTATGTAACAGTCGGAAGGAGTCGCCTGACGGGATTCGAATGCAGGCAGCGCGGTTTAAAAATAACCCAAGGTTAGCCCGCCGGCAGATCGACGAGGGTCCCTTTGTGAGATCAAGGTCTACCGGTTCCACAGGATGCCTATAGCCACCATAATAATATATTCGTGTTGTTACTTGATGCTTAAACGGGTACTGGCCAGAGAAATTGTATTGGAATGGAAAGTAGTCGCTTGTCGCCCGAGTAATTATAAGAGTATGAATTTTGTTAATGTGATACCACTTACATTGTCGGCTATAAAATTTGCATGTTAATGAATTAAGTTGTTTGCGATCATACAGAGCCGAAGCTTTTATCGGTATTTTATGTTATGAATATCATTATCAGTATGTTATAGGTACATTATTCTTGGCTATAACAAGTCTTTAGTGAAACTATCTACTAATTACGTTTACATACTTTTGACTTTCGACTGATGTAAAACTAAAATAAAATAAACTTTTTCGTATGTCAATTAGTTCTTTCAACTTTAATAAAAAATGTTCAACCTAGTGTTATTATTAAGAATTATAACACCAAAATAATTTTAATTCCTATATTTGAATAGTGTTCGATATCTAAATGAAATGATGATTTCAAATTCGAATTGTTAATAATATAGCCGCAACTAAAACCATAAACAACTTCATTAAGTGACAAATGCATTTTGTAAATACATTCTTATTGAGGAAGTAGAATATAAAAACGGCTAGAAAAAAATCGATAGGATATCGAACACAAACAGCGACTAGCAGAATGCGCAATTAAAACTAGTTTATACGAGGTGCTCGTGTGCGCGAGATCGAAAAACAAAATTGGAAAAAAAACCGCCAGAGCGATGCAACCTTGAACAACCCCAAGCAGGTGTACGCTCGGATGCACCTGCTAACATTATGCAGTGACCTATAAAAGTAATAATTAAAAAATTTATTCCTCAATTATCCCTTAGATGTGGGTCAAGCGAAGGGGCTTTTAAGGTTCCGTACTGCGCAGTTTCGTGGGAATATTTTGTCGTATATTAAGTCTAAAAAATATGATGTTTGTAATAATTCAAACGAATTTATCTCAAAACGTTCTATTGATATAGCCAAATGTACATAAACCAAGTGTACTTAACAAAACCTGACGTGTTTTTTAAGTTAGGATAAAATAACATTTGTTTTAGGTATAAGTATCCTTGATTATATAATAATGTTTGTAATTATACAAAAATAACGAATTTAAAAATTAAAACATAATAATCATAATGTTAATGTAATATGAAAATGTCACAAGTGATCTTGAACGAATATGAAGGAGTGACTAAAGATTTTTTCCGAAAAAACAGATCGCAGATAGATAGACACCGTATTAAAAGTCCTTGTATGTTTTTACATGTCCGCAAATTATCAGATCAACTTATGTGGCGCACTCGAGCCTGGAGGGCCTCGTGTTATCAATGTGTTTTGAAGAACAAACAGTCTCTTTGTTATTTGTTATGTTCAAAGTTTTTTTTCAAGAACCTTGAAATGGATCTCAAATGAATAATTTACTGTATTCCACGGTAATTACAGCAAGAGGTATTTTTTAACACGTGTTCCTTATCTGCTTGACTTATAAATCAATATAAAGTGGCGTAGCGTACATTTATTATTATATGTTAAATCTTCCTGGGCGTAGAATTCAAAACTGCGGAAACAGAATTCACAAGGGCCCAGAACTGGTTTGCTTTCCATAAAATAAATTATCTTTAAATTTATAAACAAACACGCATTAAAATGCATTTGATATTAAAATCTATCTATTAGGTATTGTGACCAGCAGTGCGTTCAACTGCAATAGGTACAATGGTGCGCCAAATGCCACCGTTTTAAGGCTAAATATTGGCACATTGGCAAATCGTGCTGTGGAAATATTCCAGGCACATAGGCAAAGTGTATTGTAGACATATTCCTGCACTCAAAGTACTGAACCACTCATTACGTGCAAACAATGTGAGTACTGGACACTAACAAGTAACAGCTATGCAATATTTATTCGCCAGCCGCATCCGCTAAAGAGGCTTTATGTTCGACTTGCCAGTCATGTAGTTTTTGCTCTCGTAGCCTAAAGGGCTTATTTCGTAATTATTACTGATGTGCATGAAGTTACGGTACATTACTAAGTAGAACATACAACAATGTATACATGTCCTATTAATTTAATGTCGTTAATTTATTTACAGATAATGACATCTTTTCTATAACTTACCCATACTTTTTTACGCAACTTATCGCTATACCGGAAAATCATAATATTTCAATAGAAAGTTCCAATTTAGTCTGACAAGAAGAAAACCTAATTTTTAATAATAGCGACAGGTATCTGCATATGCGCCTAATCAAAATTCTTCAATGTTCCGTAATTCTTTAAGATGTCTACGAGGTGCAGAATAGACAAAAAAATTTACATATCTACAATTTACGTTCTACAGCATTTTACGAGTATTTATTTATTGTTAATATTACATCCCATCTTTTTAACATTTTAAACAATAATTTAAGGCTGATGTACCTACACAGTGTTACCCATAATAATATGAACTGTAGGAACCGCTATTTACATCCGAAAATAATAATTAATTATATGTTTGTAAAGGTGATTAAAAATAGTACTTCATTATTTATACAAATACTTTAATTAGGTACATCGTTGTATGTGAATTGTAGAAGAAGAAAGTAAAAAGCAAACAGCAATGGTGGCACTTGTTATTTTCAAAAAGGAAATTGATTATGTTCAATATTTGACAACTGTCATCTTAGTTAGAAAAGTTAATAATCGACTTCTCACAATTACTGTATAAAAATAATATTTTCTTTTCAAAAATCTAGCAAGGCCTTTTGTGGCATATTTTTGTAATAGGCGAGAACATAACATTTGTATTTTTTAAATGTATAAATTATTATAAATATTTGAATAATTAATTTTATAATTTGACAGCTGCCATATTACATAGTTACAACAAATTAATTATCAAAAGATGTCGTATTTTATAAAATAGTATTATTATAAAATAAATTAACTTTTAGTAATGAAAACATATTTACCTACTATATTTGGTGAAATTTCTTCAAAAGTAGAATTATGGTAAAGAATTCATGGAGATCTCACGCACCCACAAATGGACCGTTTAGAAAAAATAAAAATAAGGAGATAATTTATTGTTCACTAGGTAAACAGATTACCTAAACTTTTATAACTTAACATCATGCATTTCGTTTCCCATAATACCTATTATGTAAGAATTACCAAACATTCCAAATTCCTCAGTAGACCGGTTCAGTCGCGCGTCTTCTTAGCGCGGTCTTGAAAAGATAATTTTTAACTGGTTTTGGAAAGAAACATTAAACCAAAATATACAAGTGTTAACACATTTTTTACATTTTATATAAGTACATTCAAGTTTAATCATCCGTATATCAAACAGTAGTAGTATACGAGTAACAAATTAAGTAGGTACATTATACATTAACCAGATTAATCCTTGTCGTAGACATTCGCATGAATGAAAATCCGGATAATTGAATGTATCCAGGAAGCTACTTTTGCTCATACAACTGTAGAAGAATAATCTTTGTCGCGTATACATTATTTTAGGTGTTTATTCAAAATTACAAAAACGGTTGGCAATCCGGATAATCGCTAATCCCTATAAATGAGGTCCGGATAATCGAGTCTCCACTGTAGTACCATTCCAATTGTAATTTATGTATACAATAAAGTTAGTCAAGCAGTAGCTTCACGTATTACGCAAAAAATACAAAAACACAACTGGACAATTCGAGACTCAGTAACCGAACAAAGAGGGGTTCTTTGTTCAATTTTTATCACAACTACGTATTCACGAAAACTACACGCCTCAATTTATTAGTATTCAATGGCTATTCAGAGGTCACACAGATGTGCGGACTACAGACAAAAGCCTCACAATAATACTGGGATACGAACGAGTTGAGACGCAGTTCCTCCACAAAGTTACGCGTTCACATCGCGTGCGGCGCCATTAGACCTTAGCGCTCGGTAATACGGTTCAACCGGACCGGAATGGATCTTATCAGTGCGTAACATCGGATTTGTCGGGATATAATTCCGCTGGTTTTTCGATACACGTGTTGGGCTCCCCTCGCGTAATGAAATGCAACTATCACCTGGCAGTGAGGCACGCAAGGAACAAAATTGGGTCACACGTTGCGCCACTAGTTTCTTTGTGCCGCATTCACTAGGCTCACGGAGGGACGGCACTCGGGCCCTCCAGCCTTGAACCGGTTCTTGAGGTGTATTCGTATACACCATTTGCTTATGGCCCTTTCACAGACGCCCTATACGTAGAACACACGTGCGCGATTCGAACAACGCATTCGATTCACGTGAATGGCGAGCGTGTGAGTACCTACGTATTTGTTCAGTAAAAAGAGAACCGCTCGAAAGATGCAAGCACTTTGTTTTGAATTTTTTTTATCGTGAATAATTGAATCTGCTCTGGATTATTTCATCGCGTTGTTAGAATTCCAGTGAAGCTGAATTAAAATATTTTGAATTTTTATACAGAGATAATGCTGCATGTTTTAGTAATGCCATCAAGCATACACACACATATGTCGAAGGTGTTTCGTGCTATGATTTTAATATTCATGTTCACTGTAGAGCTATTTATTTCGCTATATTGCTGCAAACAATTCAATGCGGATTAAACTAATAGTTGCGGGGGGCTTAGCAAATTTTGTCTTGGGACCTTGATTTGCTATAGAGTCGTAATTTTAAACTCGAAAAAAGAATTTAATATTCTACACTTTTTTGCCATTTATAAATTATAATTGTGTTGTTGTTTAATAGTGTTGTAGAGCACTATTATAGACCCTGTAGGGCTCTGGCATGTACGAAAAAATTAGGATTCCACGAGAGCCTTAAAAAAAATTTGATAAAACTAATATTACTGCACAATTGTAAACATTTTTTATCATATAAATATTTATTGAAATACTATATACAAATAATTGTATTTTACACTACCCAGTCAATTATAATCAATAACTTTTTTTAACAGTATATATACATATGGATGTTGCCATATACCTAGTGATAAATTTTCATGAGTACCTATTTATTAGGCCGTTAACACTATCAAATAATCGTTAAACTTATCATTTGCCTTTACGACGATTTATTTAATTTTACACCTCAACATTTTATAGTTAAGAATTACTTGTCATCTTTTATGTTAGGTAATTAATCATTATTAAATGCAGAAGATCACCAAAATGGATTATCTAATAAAATAATGGTGTTGTAAAGACTTAATTATTATATGTATTATTAGTTGACTTCATTATTGTAACAGTGTTCCCCTCATTTTTCATTCTCCCTGCGATTATAGCACATAATACACAGCAACTTAATTAGCATAACGACAACGTATACCTACCAATAACATTATTATAAATATACGAATGCAGTACTAGTGTCATCGAGTGTATTCGTTATGAGTAAAAGTTGCAGGGTTATCACAAACGCTTCAATAATGGATATATTTTATATACAATGAAATGCGAAGCGGATAACTGATAGCGCGAATGTGCGTCTACAGTTTATATGAATACGATGACAATAATAGAGCTTTTGATCCAGTCACATACTGCAAATAAGTGCATATGGAACGCACAAGTGAACCCTACCTACCTATTTAATTGACTCGCAACAAAACATAGTTCATAACATTGATAAACGTTTCAAACTATGTTTTTATAACAATTCACTTACAGGCCTTTTGATTGTTTACAATTTCATTTAATTTGATTTTACAATTTTTAGTATTTTTTTTGTATCTATCGAACTATATCGTAATGTGTAATGTAATGAGGAGGTTAGTAATGCTTTTTAGAAAATTAATTTATTTAATAAATACATACGTTTAATATGCAACAACAAAAAAAATAAAATATTCGCCAATTTAAAAAAGCATTGATCTTTGGCAACATTAATTCTTTTTTAGGGGAATTTTTACTAGTTTAAATGCCTTTTTTACTTTACTAGCAAGTTATCCCTTTGAAAGAAAGCAAAGATAACATTTTATGAATTACACTTTTAATTCGGCACGATATTATATTCATGTCTCTTTGGAAAGAAAATGACTACCTACCTATATATATATATTAATTTTAAGCACAAAGTGCCTGTCGCAGTAGCTTCCAATATAAGCTTCCAGTTTTATTTTACACTTACCTATACCTGAAGAAAGAAGACAAGAGTTTGGCTAAATTTAAGTATTTAATCTGATTTGGATAAAATAAGTACCTAAACCAAAAATTTTCGAAATGAATTAAATGTTTTGACAAAAAAGTAATACATATATATCTCATAATTTGAGTTAGTTTTGACATTTCACCATCATTCATGTCAGAACTGAAAACAAAGAATTACAACAATATTACTTACGGACAGTAATTTAAGATTTAGTAAAAACAAGGCAATAAGCAAGCAACTTTCGAAGGACACACATACATAAATACGCTTGGAAAAAAGAAGAAAATAAGGTCGCCAGTCAGTGAGAACTGTTGAACTAAGATGAACAGCAGGAAACAGCAGATTTCGGAAACAATAGGTAATGTACAATTTTCGAAACGTAATAGAATATAGATATAGCCAACAGAATATTTTCAGCAACTAAGTACTTTCCACTACATAGATATATCTATGTATCTAGTTGCGTAAGTAAGAAATAATTAAGTACATCTTTGTCTTTTAATTATAATTAAAGCCATTACGAAGAAATACACCTCATTAAATTATCATAATAAAAGGATCTAAGGTAAAGATATATTTAATGGTCATAAAATATGTTTTAAAAGTAAGTATTTAAAGTAAAAGTGCGTCATAGAAAAAAAGCTAACATTGTACAAAAGTTATATCGCTAAAAAGATTACTATATATGATACAAATAACTATAACATTCGACTATTAGATATCTATGATTGATGCTCGCTATCTAGAGTAATAAGTATACAGGTGCAATACACCGTTATCAGCAAGTAAGAGATTATCTACCAGCGATTGCAATGTGAGTGAAATAATAAACAGTGTGATATCATCGACATGTTCCGACAACCCTACAGCGTCGGCCCGGACGCCAGCTTGTCTGTCCGTGCGTATGCTCTCGCCATTCGTACATTATACACCTGCCATCATTTTCGAAATGAGAACGGTTCGTATTAATTTGCTTCATTAGGGTCGTCAGTGCACATTGAATATAAATACATAACAATGTCAACGAATTTGTTTTATGTGTTCTATATTTAAATATTGTATTTAATGTAATTTGTACTACCTACCTGATAATTAAGTAGGTTTTTAAAATCTTTTTATTACAATCTCGTACAGTTATACGCATTGCGAGAGGAACAAAATACTTTGCGTAACAATTACTGAGGGGTAGTGCATAATCCCGGAGCGGGTGTGGGTACGGGCGAGACGGCGAGAGACGCGAGAGCCACCCCGGGTGGACGCGGCCCGGCCACCCTGGCCAGCAGCAGCCGCGTCCGCCACCGCGCGAAAGTGAAAATTTCCTAGGCACTTTCTCCCCACCCGGCGCGGCGGCCGCATCGCCCCGCCCCTCGCTGCACCCCCGCGCCCCCTCTGTCCCTCGCCGCGCGCCGCAAGGTCAGCCCCGCGTGCAGGCGGGTGGCGCGGCGGAGGCGCGGCGACGCGCTGCGCTCTTGAAATTTCGCTTTCGTTCACTCGCGGTTATTAGTCGGCCGCGCGCGCTTCGGCAAGCATGTGTCTTATGTGACGCGCTCCGGTACTTAGCGGCGGCACGTTCGATTTCGTTTGCGAGTCGACCGTGGTGCGGCATGGCCCCGCGACGGCAGGGTGCCACTGGCGAACGCGAAGCGGAAGACGCCCATGGGTGCTGCGTGCCCGGCGAGTGCCTTCGCCACCGGGAGCCCGTGCGCTTCGAGGAGGCAGTCCGCGTGCTATGCAACAATGACACGTGCGCCGCCGGCCGGTACATGCACCGAGAGTGCTTCGAGCAATGGGAGGCCGGGGTGCTCGCCTATCTGAAATCCTGCGGCAGAGCGCGTTCATGGTCCGAGCGTCAGCGACACCAAAACCTTTGGACGAAAAAGGGCTACGACTTGGCATTCAAGGCTTGCGGGTGCCGTTGCGGACGTGGGCATCTAAAGAAAGACTTAGATTGGGCTCCACCCGGAGCGGCGATCAGAGCTGATGAGGAGAAGAAACGGCGCAGGCGAGCACGATCGGGCCGTACCCCAGCGGCAGTCGATGTCCGCACCAGAGCTTTCAGCCTGTCGAGCTCCGGCTCTTGTTCCCCGCCATCTGCACCGTCGGAGCCGTCGACCAGTCCCATACACGCTCCACCCCAGGCCATGACACCAGCCAAGAGGAACTCCAAAACCGAAATCGTTTCCGACAGGATCAGGTGAGCATAGTTAACCACTAAATTGAACAGGTTGAAATTTCGTATTATTCACTCGATATTTGTTTACATTTTGTTTGATATTCTGACTTATTGTACTGAGCAATATTTTTTCTATTTAAAACGTCGTCGGTTGTGTTCATCACCGAATAGCATGAATAATTGAAAATGTGTAAGCAGACAAGTTGGAATTACAATACAAACATGTTTATACGTCAAGGGATTTAAGTTGAATTATTACAGTATAGTTATAAACCGGTAAGAAATATTTGTATCGCTTTTAAGTTGTTAACCGGTGTTTACATCGTCGCCTTGCATTTTCCATGTGTGTAGGAGGTGCTGCGTCGGTCGAATTACTAAGTGTTCATAACACTTAGTATGTACATTGATGTTTGGCGACATCAGCGGGCAGTATGCTTACAATGTATGTATTCGATGCTTTTCTCGCCGGTTGTTTATATTGTATCAAATAGCGAGTCCACATAATTGGCGCGAAACTGGTTGTGGGCTTGGAGCCGGCTAGTTTCGTTCGAGAACCGGCTGCCATGTTACTCGCGTGCATTCAATACAGATTTAGTTTTCTGTCTACTTCATTCAAGTAACACCTAATTTAATGCAAATGACAGTCATTCCGGTCGATTGCAACATGCAAAAAATCTTATTGCTAGGTAGGACCTGCTCGGTAAGTAATAAATCCTAGCTTTAAATAGTGCCCAAAATGAATATTAATGGCACAAAGCAAGAACTAAAATATAAACTTTGGGTTTATTTTTTGTCAAACGTAAAATGTTGTAATATATAGGTAAGAAAGAAGTAAATACGTTTTGTAGTATATGAATTAATTAATATTTTTCTATAGTCGTTTTGGTATTGTACCTAGGAACAGTATGTATATAGTCAATATTTACGGTCATTTGCTTTATTTAAAAAAAAAGTAAAGAGAATTGATTGTATCCATTGTGGTATGATTAGAACGTAAGTACATACTGTAATTAATAATAACAATTTAAATAGGTACAAAGGTATTTTTGTCTTGCATATTTTCGATATAGTTAAACATTAATTTCATGAATAAATGAACATTGCAATCATCTGTTATTTTGTAACTACCACAGAAATATTGGCTTATTTATTACCAGTAGGTGCTCCCAAATATTTTGAAAGAGAAAAATAAAAATAAATGGAATTAATATGTAATGTAAGATATTATTAAAACGGTTCTGTCACCAAACTTGCGGCTTTTTCATATCATAGTTTCAAATGTAGTTAATAATAATTTAACGTCACTTTATGATTTTTGCAATTCAGAATTGGTTTAAAGCCCATACTCTATATTATACGAAAAGAAATCATTAATGTTAATGTACTGAAACATAAATAAATTATAAATTAATTTCTCTGCAGGTGGTTTAGATGCATGTATTTATCGCAAAAAACAAAAATTCTCTATAAATTTTAATCGGTGAGTCACATTTTAAGTGTATTCTCTAATCAGTATTATAATTATGTAAAATGTTTTACATATAAAGTAACTCGACATATCGAATAATTTGCATAATTTAATCGACTTTACGAAAAGTCGATACCTACGTGAGAGAGAAGTCTTAAATGTTTACCTTTAAATACCTACCCAATTTAGGTGGACTTAAATATACCTCAACCTGTAGATTTAGACAAGATACACAAGGTATAGTAGCAACCTCTTCGTATTCCAATATTGACCAAGACTACTTGATACTGGTGAAGTTAAGCATAGAAGTAAAAAGTTGTTAAAACAACCCGTGATTAATAGAAAACCCCTTGGTTAAAATCGCCATTGTTCATAGCGGATTGTGTGCGTTTTTCATATCGTATTATATCAGACTTTAGGCAACTCATTTGAATACTGAACAAACATAATCGCAAATACCTTAAGTTAATGGCCATAATTACGATTTACATACATGTAGGTAAATATATCATAACCAGGGGAAAAGACATTTCAAACAAATAAGTGGAGAGTGAACGAAATATATTATTCTTTTGACCACGTGGGCGTTGCCGCGGATAACAGAAAGGTAAAAATGTGAGGCGGAAAGGTAAATGTTATTAAAGGTGTAAGTTTTGGATATTAGGCAATTTAAGTTTTGAATCTTTTTATTGTTGTACTCTTGGAAGCAGATCTCCTTTTGTCATGAGTAAGTATGGTGTATTCTGCTCGCTAACTGCGAGTGAGACTCCACAAATGTAGTAGACAACATTACGAAGAACTCTTAGGTGTACAGGTTTCCTCAAAATGTATTCCTTCCGATATAGTCAAAAGCTCGTCTGTAATCTACAAAATATTTATATATTTATCTATTAATTTATTAATTAGTATTTTTCAACATACATTAGCTACTACGCAGCAGATGTGGATAATGAATTACATTAATTTATGTAAATTTTGAATAAAAACAGGATAATAAATGTTCATTAATAATATCACTACTATATAAAATTACGCTTTCGTTTCTTTGATATTAATGTTAATTAATTTTTAATGTTAACTATAGTACTATGATCTTTCCATTCCATTCCAATTTAAAATAGATGCTTTGGTAATGTTTATACAAATATAGAAGTGTTATAGAATCTAGCGCTAAATTAGCTTTTTTTATTTGAATAGAATAGCAAACGAGCAGGCAGCTTATCTTATTTTAGTGGGTGTCCGTTTCCAACAACTGACACAAATCCTTTTGCTGGTTTTTGTTACTGTTCATATGAAATGCAAGTGTTATATACTGTGTTATACAAGTGGGCTCGGCGCAAATTGGCGGAGCCCTAAAAATGCAATTTCGCCGCTCCAATACATTAACTGCGCTCCGGTGCACAGATGGTTTCCGTTTCCTGTCCCTAGTAACAAAAATACGTTTTCCTGAAATTGCCCCGCGCCCCCCTGCCCTTCCATTGTCCAAATTGTTGCGGTTTCTTCGCCAAAACTCATTACGCAGCCGAGTGTTTGGTTTTTTTTGGGTGAATCGATAATTCGTTTCCGGCTTAAAATCTACTATTACCCTTTGTGTAAAAATTCAGACGAAAATTTATTCGCAATGAAGGAATAAATGAAAATAATGGTATTTATATATCGCAGTAAAATGCGATTTGTGGATGAACATACTCATAAATTGCCCAATTTCTGTTAGTATTTCTTATGTAACATATTTAACGTCTAACCATTTCTTGACTATCAGAAAGTACATGTAATAAATAAGCTTGATTGTATACAAAGCACATATTCTTGAAATAAATTGCTGTTATCAGTCGTCCATATAATTTGTTACCGTGTTATGGTCTTATAGAGGACAAGGAGATGCTCTCTTAAATAAATGTAGGTAAGAATGACGTCAGACAGCAATCAAAACTAATAGAGGAAATGTTGTCTTATGATTTGCATAATTACTTTATGTTTAAGCACTTAGTGTGATGAATGTGTAGACAAACGAAATTGTACTACAATCGTTGAGATTAAGAATTAAATGCTTTTAGTTAAGCTAAATAAATATACTTTAACCGAACAAAATAATAAAAGAAAGACTGCCAATGCCAATCCATTGAGGAGCATGGCAACAACTGTTATAGTTTTAGTTAAAGGAATGTCATAAGTTCACAGAATTTTTGCTTAGATGTAGGTATGTCTAATAAGTGAGATATTAAGAAAGAAAATGATATAGGTATTAAGAATATTAACTTTCGAAAGTCTGAAATAGGTTGAATTTTGTACAGATTGTGTTACATGTTAGGTAATGGAAAAAACATTTTGTGTTAAAATAAATATATTTGGGTCGGATAATATACCGGATAGTTGTTTATACAGTGGCCATTAATTTTATGGCGAGCAAAAAATATGACTACTTATTCAATGTGTTGCGTGTATCATGTTCTTCGGTTATAAAACTCAATGGTAACAACAGCAGTAAGGATGTAATAAAATTTTGTCCCGTACATTCGTGTATAAACAACGCAAAAACCGGTTACCGATATTACATTAAATGCGCCGCGAGTATTCGTACTACACGCGCGATTGTCTTCCATCTGTCAATTTAAATATCCTGTTACATAGTCTATTTATACGCCGTCCTAAATTTTTTACGATCCAATTACGCGCACGCAAAAAACGCTAAGGAAGTCCGACAAGAATTTGCGCGAAAAGTACAACGAGACACTGAGCTGACTTATGTTGATTGCGCAATTTGTATACTATATATAACAATAATATATCTCGTGTGAAGAAATAAACGTTTATTCTCATTCCGTCATACATAATTCTAACCGAATTTATAATGTGTTTATCTAAACACTTTTAATTTAAAACTTTAATTTTAGTCCGACGCGAAATGGCGTCTCTTTCTTAGTGTTTAAATGGACGTTGAAGTCACATTATTCCCTAATCAATGATCGCTTTGTAAATTCAAGGAAATAGCTCAGAAGGTACATAATACCTATCTGGAATTGTAAATTCGATACCTTGTACATTTTCAACACCGACTCGTTATAAAATCAACTTTAGTGTTTATACTCTGTGCGCTATAAATATATCATTGAATATTTGCAATCTGTGACAGAATCTCACGATAGTCGCTTCAAACTAATAAGTGGAGGTGATGTAGGTACGCGTTTTATTGAGTCGTGGGCGAGCGCATGACGCCGGTGTCGTTCGTTAACTTGACCTATAAAGATGACATGAAAATAACCTCGAAAATTATACCGCGTGTATCGGTAACAATAAATACTTCGGATTACTGGATCAATTGACCAAGTAAGTATCCTCAGGGCTTGGTTAAATTCCCGGCATTTTATATAGCTTATCTCTTTTGGATATTATACTTTTGTTGCGTTGAAATTGTGCGAGCAAATAATTTATCGAGCAGAGTAAACTTAAAGTTAGAATTTCATTCATACTAGAATAGATTAAGATAGATATATTTTAATTAATTGATTTGTTTTTTCAATGTTTCTGTCTTATCAAGAATTATTTCAATTTTATGTCAATTGTTTTACGTTTTGCCTATACAAATTAGTAAGTGTTTGTTATAACAATATTTGTATATGTCATAGATGTTAAATTTACGGTACTTCCATCGAGGGTCATCCATACCTTGGCAGTTCCAAATAAACTTAATGAGACCGTTAATATGCGATACCGCATCTGCTCCTTGTATTTATGCTTACATTATTTTCGAATTAAAAGGAGGTTCACTGTAAATGACACTTATAAAGGAAAATAAAGCATTAACAATTTTGAGTAAGTACACTCTTTTTTTAAAATACGTAACAGTAAGTACTATAAAAAATAAAATAAAAAAGATAATGTAATTGTAGTGATAAATAATATTTGTCGATACTCTGTTGAAATAAATATGGCGTGTTCACTAATGATTTAAAAACTAACAAAGCGAGGGGCAAATTAAAATTTTCAAATATGGTCGTATGTTATGCATTCTATTAGTAATAGCGTCTATTGCATTACATGGACTTTTAAAATATACTTTTGTAATTTATTTTAAGCACATAAACAGGTCTCTGATTTATTACGATGTATACAGAGTGTTTTTTCATAATGACACCATAAATACCTTGACTTGTTCCAAATAAAATTAATGAGGCTGTTTCTATGCGATCCTCCATCTGCTTTCCGATTATTATATACAATGTATTATATACACATTAAAACGCTTCAACCATTCGTTCTTGTTAATTAATTTTATCGATTTATTAGCGAATACTTTTTATATACCTTTGAACAGATTCCGGTGTTGTGAGAATCAAGTATTTTCCATATTAGATAAAATTAAATAACAAATTGCAAAACAGCTAATAGTTCCACCGAAATTTCAAAAAATTATTTCGATGTTGTACCTATATAAGTATTTATTATATAAATTTATTTTGATATATAATTTTGGAGTGATATTACCCAACGTTCAACGCGCGTATCAAGCTTGTTTATCGTCGGATGACCGCCGGATGTTTACATCTAGTCAATCTAAAATTATATTTGAATTCAAAATTAAAATCCAAATATAGCATTGTTGGCTGGCAGCCGTTGAAACTTATTTACACCTACCATTGAATAAGATAATTAAGATTTCAGAAATCTTTTTAAGATTAAACCGAGATTAATGTTCCTCATTTGAAAGTTATCGTGATTATGTCTCATTTAAATCAAAATGAATTTATATAAATTAATTTTTTAAACAAGTAGAAACAAGTTCTAAAAAAGTTTATATTTAAAAAGTGTTTAATTTATTTCGTATTTTACTGACAAGAACTGGTATCACTTATAAGGTCCATACCTGACATTTTCTTATTTTTACATTTCTCGTTACTCAATGATCATACGTTACCGACTATGTATACAATCTGATATCATCGTGCAATGCATGCAATACTTGAATCATTTCATTAAAACCCTTTAAAAAGATCTGTTTACTATACCTATAGCTTACTCCACTGCCCAAGCTTCATACGAAAAACGTGTTTTATAGAAGTAGAGATCTCATAGCGCCGTCTCGTACTGGCGCTAAGCAGCAATGATCGACATATTGCGATAGTAAGCTTCTACTTCAAGAGTTTCAAGTTAATTTGGATTATTTCGGGGGTGCCAAAAGAATCGGATACAGGTTTCTATGACATGCCCTTCAATATGAATAAGTCGAAAACGCCACGTAGTTTTGCTATTCATACATGTAAACTATATCTTTTTAAACAAACAACTCCAACCATCATTCATCGTAAATAAATAAAATTGGTTTTGAATTTGTTTGCGAATTTTTGCGGAAACCGTCATGAGATTTTAAGTTTCACGTTTACGTTTTGACGTATTTATAATAGTTTTAAGAGCAAAATTTGAAAACGAATGTAAATGAAAAGTCAACGGTACCAACCCAGAATTAATCCCAAGGCTATGGCTGTTACTGTTCTATAACATTACAAACTATATTGTATTATTATTATTGATTATATTGTGTTAATTACGTTCAAGCTATACTAATGAAGAACTCATTTTTGGACCTTGGCAACTGAAAACAACGTAGGTATCTAGGTATTCAGAATGTGACTCATGAACTTGTAAAACAATGCGTATGATAAACAAAGCATTACTTGCAGTTAAGTAATTATGCTGATAGTAACTACATAAGTGCAATTGTTTTTAGTGAATATACAAATGATGAACTGCATTGAATTTCAATGGAATAATAAAATGCAGCACCATGTATAAGTATATCACAAGTTTTATTAATAGAATGCGTATTAATTTTCATAGCAATTACTTTGCTATTGCTTGAGACTGAAGCGTATCGCCAAAACTTTTCTGGTGTAGACAACCACGGAATGGATCTTCCTGCCGGTGTATATCTTTCCCGATATGTATTACGTGACATCGTTCAAAATAAGAATGAATTGCTTCTCTTCACTTACCGTCATATGAGCTTGTAGTCACACGTAAGCCCGCATAAAACGCGTCGTGCATGCAAGTATTTTACTATTATAAATTAGTATTTATACTTCTATACAAAATTATCTATTAAGAATAACTTAATTTACTGATTCCTTCTATACCTGCGTCCCACATACAGAGCTCTGTCGTACCTGCTGGAAACCTGGAATTGATAGGATCCCTTAATTTACCTAGCCTCGCTTAGCAAGCTTGCGTAGCGGAGCGAGGTTTCTCTCCTATTGGTTCTTAACAAATACGTTCCTCGCTACGCATCCTCGCACATCCCTGGTGGTAAAGCGCCCTAAAGGTCTCCGACAAGGTTTGACGATTGTCATCTGATGATAACAAAGCAAGGGACAGTTCGTGTCAACGTTCGTTTTTTAACAATATTTTTTTTTTAATTTTACTTTTATTACATATTTCTTATGTAAATACGATCCCTCCTTGGCCCCGTTTGACGGCTCGTTACCCTAATATCGCCACTTCCATGGCGTTATGACTTACTTTGCAGGAAGACGTTTATTGTGCCTGCAAAATGACAACAAAAAATAGTCTGATCACGTTGGTCAAGACCTTGAGACGGGCCCGCCTCGCGCCGAGTCAACACTAGCTTGTAATGTCTACTTAAGGCGCTGCGCTGTTTGAAGCACGCTTCAATATCCTATTGGAAACTTTTTTAATAGAAAATGTTCGCCTTTCTCGTTTACCAATGAGATTAACTAAAACTTTCATTTGAGTTATTCAAAACTTTGAATAATCGATATTAGTATTTTTGATGTTTTATGATGCGTAAGCTTAATTTAGAATTAAAAAATTGAGGTCATCCATTTAAAAATTCTATATAAGATATAGATATTGTACATTATAAGAATCAAACAAAATATAGTTTTGTAAACTACATACAAAACAAACCTATTATAGGTACTTATTCTCGACGGAACGTGTGGGTTAAAACGTATAGTTGAGTATTAACAATTAACAATACAACATTAACATACTCACGTAGCATTAACATATGTACCTACTACACACAAATTAAATCGCAATAGGCTAATTCATTTTTGTAAATATACAATCGCGGCTTTAAATTTATTTAATCTGAGTTGTGCCATCGAGCAAGTGCATGCAAATATAAGTAAAGAATCGACCAAACCCTTAACTGCGAGGCGCGGTCGCAATGACTCAGCCGCCACTGGCGCGTGGAGATCCGAGGGGAGGCCGCGAAGGGTATTGGAGAAACTAACAATTGTCTCGCTTATCGTCTGACTGCAAGTGTAAATTTATCAGCATTCTCGAACTAACTATCAAATAGTGATCTCTGCTGTGAATTAAATATTTGATTAATGCCTATCACTGTCGTTAGACTCCATTGATATTTTCGATTTAATTGATTTAAATAACGGCCATTAAAGATGAAGACGAATTATTACCGTTTTTATCTTTGAGTACCTGTATGTACAACTTGTAATGATGGTGAGTGAATACTGAAGCATATCTAAATAATTGGCCCTCGCCAAGATTTGCATAAACCAATAGGTTGCATAAACCAATGCTTTAGGTTTATTATCAACGAAGACAATTTGATTTGTTTGTACGTTATCACTTTACGTTATTGTATTAAGCAGCATATTAATCACCACGAAGTCACAGATTAAAATGCCACAGTATGCAAACTTGTATATAATAAAGTTCCAATTTTATTTAAGAAATATTTTAGATAGTCGATTGATCAAAGTCAAGATTGATTTCCATACAATGTCATGAATTATATAACAATAAAAAACCATAATATACAAAAAGTTGACAAAAGATTGCACGTAATTCAACACTCATAAGTATCACGCAGTTAGTAATACCTTACTCCGGCTACCTAAGAAAAAACAATTATATCTGCGTATACATTTTTTGCACATAACTGACTGTAAAAAACGGGCACATCTATATCTGTAATCTGTATATAGTGCAGTTAATATTTGTTTACGTTCGTTTAACGAGTCATTCTTGAAACGGCCAAGGTCAGCGCGAACCCACACAAACACGCTTCGTGACAGTTTATTTATTAAAATTACATTGCGACTTTATAGATGTCAATCAGCGCTTTATATATATTGCCGTGCCGTGCCGTTCGTTACTCGGCCTTATAACCCTGTATTCTCACGACTACCAGACCATAAAGTACGGAGGACATATTTGTACATTCCCGATTTTATGATATGATTAACGATCTCGCGTCTGGTGCATTACTTGCCTAACCTTTGCCTTTATACCGGTTAGTGGATTTGAAAAGCGTTTATCCAAATCAATCGCTACTGTATGCGTATTTAAATATGAAGAATAACAAAACAAATTGTATGACTAAGTGGTCAGTGGTCCGATGTCTGGCTGCATTCCAGGCAGACAGGACAGTGATTTCTGTTCCCATGTCGTCCGCTGAGGGCGGTGGGGCTCGTTAACGCCGTTTTTAGGGCGTGATCGCTACAACGGCGCATGCCTGCATAATTTGCAGCCGATTGCAATATTACCCCGATTCATACCTTGCATCTCAGAACGAAGCACGCCATTAGTCCGCCTCGTCACGTCCCGCCGTGGTCGACCTTGTATTGAGTTTTCGGACGATAATAGGTTAGACTAAGGATGCATCCGCCGATCGGTACCTCGTTTCGTCCAGACAATGCTATGTTTTTACAATTGCGAGGCTTAAAAAGTGCCGTGTCTCGACATTTTACTTGCAAATTTGTGTGATTATGCACAGTGGAGACCGGCAAACATGTATTTACGCTTGCATTGTATGCATTGTGTGCTGTGTACGTGTGTGGGCACGCACCAATGTACCCCGTATAATGTAACTTCAACAAAACATGTGCTTCCCCCTTCGTTTCGTTCAGGTTCACTCGAGGATGACTGAGTCAAATTTTACTGATGTATTTAAGTGTATCGTCGGCTGCATTGCGATTTATTCATCTCGAAAGTAATTTCAGCAAAAGCAACCGTACCTTAAAGAACTGTTTCGGTTTGAATTATTATCATTCAATTTTTTGCTCAGTTGAATTGTTGTTACGTTGCATCTCATTTCTTGTGATTTACTTTACAAAAAAGCGCATGTCAAACAGTCTGTCCATCCAACTGATGGTAAGTGGTCATTGTCACTTATAGATAGTATCAGCAGCATCAGTTGAGTTGCCAATATTTTGCGTTATTGAGAGTATTTTTGAATAATAAGTCTCAGGAATCCCATGTCATGTTGCAGATACCGCAAAAACCTTCGAAGGAACAATTGAAAAATTACAGATATGTTGTTGGTACTTAGTCCAAAACCTATCGCATTATGTTCATTGGTTCTACATGGTCTTTGCAGCAGCTAAGTTCATCATGGAGTCGGACGGCGCGGCGGCGAAGCGGTGACAATTTAGAGCGGACTGTGCATAATTTACCCATTAATTCTCAGAATGACTCTTGGAAACTTCTATGCTAGCTAGACAACGCTGACCAGCGCTGTTTTATGTATGCGACGGGATTGGATAAAACTTACAAGACTACGAAATTGTACTTTGTAATGTTAGAGTACCCAGACTCGGCAAATAACTCATGCTAAGTTTAACAATGCCATGTATTCTACGCGGGGTGCAATTTCAAATGGAACGCAGAGTTGTGTAAACTTCTCAAAGGTTCATGCAATTGTCTCTGATCGTGGTCAAGTTTCAGTTGATTGCGCTGGTTAAACAAAACAAAAACAAACGCTCATACATTTGTAGGTGTAGCGTGCGAGAGAAAGTTCGGGTAGGTTCAGGGACGAGCCGGGCTATTTGCGTCGCGCGGCGGGCGATCGACGATGCAATTAAATTTGTAAACGTAGCTTTATGTTCCGAGCTAAATATAAGACGATCCCGCGATGTTGCCGTCCCGTTCGCTGTCAAAGGCCACGACTTTCGTTCGCTGGGTTTCTCATACAACAAGCACTCGAAGATGATTGCATGCAATTGTTCTTTGATGCACGTGCAACCACAATTCAGTTGTTTCGTGTTTCGAAATTCCCGTTTAACAGTCTGGCGAAATTGTATAAGACACTTTCACTCTTACACAAAACTGATCGGCCATTACGATTTTACATGAAATTTATTTGCGAACGCATCACGACTTACGATTTCAATTAATAAACGTTGTATTTCATTCTCGACGGTTTGTGATTACGAACTGGATTTCTAGCTAGGTACTCCGACTGGGCTAGGTACATACAAATTGCGTGTAAGATTAAACCTTTTCCATTCAAGTAATCTAGTGTTTAATGGACGATTCGAAACCAATTACATTCAAATAAATTGTGATGTATGTACATGTATTACTCGACATAAAAACCGTACAATGTCGATATAAATAAATGACACTGAGAGCGATAATGTTATCGTAATTTATTGCTTGCGGTCATGATCAAAATGCATCTCGTTTTATCATTCAAAGCGAAGGACACGCGAAAAGATTCACCAAATTGAGGCTTCGTTAAAACAGTGTTCCAACAAATGTACGTAATAATGATTTCAATTTGCTCTCCTTTCGAAAGGTACTCTCGTAAGCTTAGTACCTAAATGTTCTGTTTGTACACGAATTAATTTACTGAACTGCCAAGAAACGCTAAGTTTAAGCGTTTGGTTGTTTAAACATATTATTTTAAAGTTTACACTGCATCTGTTGTTACAATTTCATGTGAATTTACAAGTTTTGTGCGTATAATTTAAACTGACATACACGACAGTATTTAGCGCGAGAATGCGCGTTTTGTCGTGAGCCGTAAACCGCTTTGGCAATAAAATTAACGCGTTTGAATTAATATTGCATTTAAATAATGGGAGTAAATCACCACGAGATTGTCAGAATATTGAGCGGAAAACGCTATTACGAAGGGAATGTACGAGATGTTGCAATTGGAACCGTTATAGGTAAAGTTCAGTAGTTCGTTGCGCCCGAACACCTCGCCGTTCATTATTTAAAGGTCAGATACGACAATAGGCAGCCCTTCTGTGTTTTAACATCAAATAAATCCGCCTCCTTCATAACGACGCTGAATTTTCAGAGAAATCTCCGAAGTTCAATAAAAATCTTCATGCATCTTATATTAAAAGTTAAGCCAAGTTTAAGACTTTTTCAAACAGCCTTTTATAATCTCAGCTCACACACGTTCTAGCTCTTGTTATATTGAAGTTTTTTGAGTTGAGTGAGTTTACTGTAGTTTTAGTCAACTGTGATATTTACAGCTTCATTAGGTATTCGAAACATTTGAATATGTAAAGTTTATAACTGTATCTTAAAATAAATATAAAATGTGTACATTTTATTAAATGCGAATAAAAGTGGTACTACCAAAGTTAAAAGGTATAGGTGTACCACTAAAGGCAACAGTGCTAAATAAGTCGGATTTCAGGATGACAGCCCTCGATCCCAAACCTACTGTAAAGTCTAAAGCTATTTTTATAGGATCCCTATAGGGAATCGTGGTAATTTATGGTATTTCGAAACGTCCTTCTGTTTTTATTATACAATCTCAGTATGTTCCCATCATCTCGAGTGGATTAGAATGCATGCCCGCCAGGCATTAATTTATGTCCTATAACCTATAGTTTATAGTTTTATAACAAAAATAAATTAATAAATAAAAAACCGGTTCTAAATTTAAATGTTATGAAATCAAGCATGGACATAAAGTTGACGGAATCGCAATGATCTGTATTTCAAATGCATTATTACAGATGGTCTGGGCTATATATTTTGTAACGTTACGTCCATCGCAAAGCTACGAATGACGGCTATATTAGATAGTAGATTTATGGATGCGTTGACTCGTCAACTTGATACTGTTATCGTCAATAAAACGCTTGTTGTGCACTGGGAACGGTGGCTATTAGCTGTTAAGTATAACTTATTTCGAAGTACATAGTGCTTAATATTAATTTAAGTTTAATTTCAATGAATTTTCTTTTCAATCTCGAAACTTAAGAAGATAAAACGTTAATGTAATATTAATATGTAGATATGGCCCATCCTAAGCTTCTGTTGCGTCCAAATAGTCGGGAGTTTACATGAGGCACCGCCCGCCGGGTGAACGTAACATTAAGTCGGATGTATATTCAATTATCACTTGTAATGGACCGTGTAAAGTATGTTATTATGGACATCTTAGTCAATCTTAGCTTTCGGACCAAGGGAGCATCGGGCATTTATTGTATTGCTGTTTTTTTTTGTGACCGATTGCAGTGAAGACCTAAAGCGTACATGGCTGTCTGTGCTGTCCAACATGTGTTGCAAGTTCTAAAACCGCCTTAAGAGTCTTAAAGCATCTACATTTTTAAATGACGATTACAATCGAGACTATTCAACTTGGCATTATTGTATGAATCAGTCTGTAATATTCATATACATACATAAATATATATGATATTTATCACACAAATTAGCCAGTTGTTTGTTTTCAGTTATCTCAACTTTGTAACGGAAACGACCATTGTTATTGTTATTTAAATAGCACCGTAATACATAACAAGGCGTCGTTGCATTATATAATCGTATGTGCAATTGTGCGGTGGCTGAAACTTTGTAGTTGGCACGGTGTTGGCACTGACCATACACAACGTGTAATTGTAACGTATCACATTACGCAGTGCAAGCATAGTTTAGTTGTCCTTTCCACACAATCGATACCAACCGAGCCATAGAAAGAAAACGTTCAACAAACTAGTGACATTAATTTTTATCGTTTGCACATGAAGGTGTATTTTTCATAGAGTAAATAAGTCATTAAAATACGTGTAAAACATTTACAATGTATTTAAATGTTTTGTACTCGTACGTTCGTGGTTTTCGAACCTTCCTCAATAATGTATCAGGGCTGCCACTCCTAGATCGTGATGCGGTAGGTACGGACACGATAAATAGAAACGTTAATGCAGGCGTTCGTTATCTCGAGTGCATTTTATTAGCGCCGAGTAAATAACTATGGTTTATCACGAGAACTTCTCTATACAACCGTGACGGCGTCGACTAATAATAGAGTATTATTAGCTACGTCGTAATTATACATATAAGCGACTAAAGCATTGCCATCAACTGGCTGTGAATTATAACAGATTCGCGTAATGTCCAATCACCGACTGTAAAGCTGCCATACTGCTACTATATTATAATAAAAATTATAAATAAAATGTGTTTATAATAATATTTATTTCTTTTTGACCACCTCACAAGGAATTGGTTAATTTCTCTTTTTCTGAGAAAAGAATGTTTGACCTCAAATTATTTAAATCCAACGGTGTCCTTTATAATAAAGAGATTTAATAATGAACGTTCAAGTGGTTTAATTTGCTGCTTCACCTTTGTGCAATTTACTTAACTGTATGGCGACATTTACGCCAATAATTTATACCTTCGCATATTTCATAAATAATAATAATTTTGCGTAAGAAAACGGTAATTTAATGATTTAGTGCACTTGCTGCGCTTGCGACATCTTGCTGCCCGTAGTAAGGTCCAGTAGCCAATTAAATTTCATTCAACTCTCGTTAGCTAAATGAATATCAATTGATTCCGGGCTTCGTTTGGTGCTCTCAGTCTTCTTTTTTCATTTATTTATCAGACACGACACAAGATCATTTATTTTTATTATACAGTCAAGCCTATTTCCCATAGAGATAAACAGAGACTAACAATTGCTACCACCTACGTCTTTCGCGAACTTCTTGCGTTTCTTGGCCTGGTCTTCCTCTCACATTTGTCGAAGCGAAGCGGCGCTCCGATGTCCACTCGCTTTCTTGGGGAACATTACGTGACGGGTTGCGAGCCACGTCGCCGTACGGTTTTTAATTTTCACCAAATGTGAATTTATACCCGAATATGAAAACTTTTTTAAAGTTACAGTTGATATATTTAATTATAACCATTTTTACTACAGCCCTGGACAATGTTTAGATCTGATCATCACCGCTCATGGCTGCTTCCAACCCCAGTAATTCTTATGGAGAAAGAGTAGAATAATATAAAAAAACGAACAGCATTGTATTTATTATAATTATTCGAAAATAAATATAAACGTCGCATACGCCAGTCGAATACGTAATCATTAAGTGGTTGTTTATGCATTGGTTGCTATTTTGAGACTACATTTTTCCTTATTTCTCGACTGGTCAAACACTTGACATTCAGAAATATCAGTGACAATACATAGGTACATATCTCGATATCTTCTACTTTCAGCTGCAGCAGTAAAAAATGTAATTTATAGCATCCCAATGTCTGAATGTGCGCGCAACTTTTCCGCTTGTTTTTCAACAGACGAAAGCGCTAGGAATAGGCGGACCAGTCACTTTATATGTTGTATCAGACATTCATTTCCACAACAGCTATGTAGTAGCGCTTGGAAAATGTCTCAGATATATATTCACTCCACCACTCCACAACTTATGTACACGTCCAAAACGGTCTTGTATATATATTATTGTTGCTCTTTCTTCACTTCACTCTTTTTTCACTTATTTCTTTCTTCTTGCCAACTATTATAACTTAGGTAAATTTTTCTGTAGGTAAAATTAATCCTTGAAGCATCTGGTAATTTCAGTAATTCCACTACCATCTCTCTTGCTAATTTTAACATGTAAAATGTTAACGCAAATGTGGGTGGATATACAAAATTCGCCTACTGCTTCATAATAATAATATTTTCCAGTTATTTGTCATTGTAAATATTATTCACCATGTGATGAATACAAAAAACAAATAAATCACACGAATGTTTTATTTCCAAATTTTCACGCCGAATACTCAATTAAGTTATCGTCAGCGTGATTTGACATTCGCATTCGTTTTAACAGAATTCCGAGACACGTGAATATTTTTTACGGTGAGACAATTTTGCTCGCTAACCTACATATGTACGAGCACAGTACCTACTAAATGTTACATGTTTATTGTCAATCAAGATTATGCAAATGTTTGAGAACGTATCGTGATGTTATTTGAATGTTCAAAAACAAACATAAGTTTTTATGCAATAACATTTTGGCCGATAACATTATTCATTCAAGTTCTATCCAACTGAATGATGTTAGTACCTATGGGTTTCATTGTTATTTGTGCTGTCCAAACGTTGAAAACCAAACGTTAAAATAACAATAAAAACCTACCTATTAACGAATATGACAATAAATCTTATAATATATAATTCCTTCCCATTAGCTAGCCAACGATAAGTTTTTTCAAACGACCATAACCAACTTATCGGCCAACCAAAGTATCTCATACATTTGTGAGGCTCAAACGGGTTAACATAGAGCTAGACAACGTTTTGAAATATCTTTAAGGAATTCTACCCAATCTCTGTTAACAATATTGTTGTCGATATACTTCTAATAATACCTATAGCTATTTTATCCTGATACGGATTTAAAAGTTTTTGTACATCAATAAATTTGTAGCGTATAAATCATTATTTTAGTCAATTGAGACGAAAAATACAACAGAATTCTTCGCCTAAGTAGTTTAATAGATATAAGCACAAAATTGTATAAATTTAGCAAATACTTTTGTATTGTTTTCGACTACATTCTATATTGGATTAACAACTGTTTATTTTAAAGAGCTAATTATAGTAATTGTTAACGATAAAATAAGAAAAAACAAAAGAATAACAACAATTTTACTAGTCGTAACGTGTGTTTAGTTCGGCGCGCTTATTTCAGGCGCTCCAATGCAATTGATGTTCACATTCGAAAATAAATTATTGTTCACTGTTCGGACGCGCACGACTGCCTCTTATCTCTTTTTACATACAATGAAGATAGTCGTGGATCGATCGCCACGCCTCCGCTCAATTCAACTAATTGCCTAATTATTTTTATTACCCGTTTGTTTCGAGCTCCAACATCTCGACCCATTTTTCAATTAATGCCACACGAAAAATACGTAAATCTTTCCTGCGGCTAAGTCATTTCTCGTTAGTGACCTCTTGTCGTGTTCCTCATGAGAAAGCTATAATGATATAAGAGAATATCATCAATTCCCTTCCAGTCAATAGCGCACATTCTTCATCTGACGTACCAGTATCATACTTCAAAGAAATATTTGGAATGGCCCGAACCGTTAATGAGGGATTCTACGTTAGAACAATCCGAGGCCCGGAATCTTTGTTGTCGACATTGAATACTTTCTGGAATTATAATGAGTGGCACAAGGGCCTTTGTTTCTGTATTTAACCCTCGGTCGAAGAGACTCGAGTTTATTATCTAAAAAAAATTTTGCCGCCTGCCTTCAATTTACATTAACAAAATAACAAGTCGTATCAATAGTGGTATATATAGTTTCCGAGCATTTTGCGCAGTACGAATGTAATATGTAAATCTCGTAGATGTTGACATGAAACTGAAGTTTCCTTGAATTTTGCATATAAACCTGCCTAGTGCATGATTGTATCACGTAGAAAAAATGGAGGGTCCAAACGCGCTAGTGTTTTATGAAGCGACAATTTCAAGTGTAATAGCAACTTTAATCTTAATGCCAATCTTATACGGTAACAAAAATGTACAGTCTGAAATGGTTATATGAGCCGAACACAATAATGTAGGTAGGTTTTGAATACAATGATTACTGCGAATGCGTCATTCTTGTTAAAAATGAACAACGCAAGTAGTTCATATTAACAATAAATAGGTATTTAGCGGTATTCGCGTTGAGGCGTCCGAAGAAATCCGCCGCGAGACTTTTATGGTAAAAATCGTGAACAAAACAACCGTGCCAGTGTTAGGTAATCGAATTTAGTGGGGCCCATTGTGTGCCCGAGGCCAAGGTCTGCATTGTTTACAGCGTGCTTCTACGCTGCATTCGTAAAGCTCTGCGCTTATTTCAAGTAGGAAAATAAATGGAAAAGCTAATTTTAAAATCACATGTCATGCAGGTACCTATGTTTCTTTATAAGAAATTAAACCGACATAAAGCGGGGTATAAGTATCCGAGTTAGTAATTGTAAATATCATAAACCGAAAGTACAACTGCAAATCAAACCGAACGTTTCGACCCTGATTTATATTCAAGCAAAATTCTAAAATTGCATGCATGATTACTTCACAGCCTCCACGTGTGTTATCTATCTGTCACTTTGCAAGAATTTTGATATGCTGAAACTGGCAAAGATTAATGATTCGATTTAGGTATCGGTGTTGACCTTGCTTATGTATTCATGCTATCAATTGTTACTAAACAATGTAAAGGTATTGCGTTCCTGCGTACGGCAGTCAACAGCGATGCTATCTCGAGTTAACAATTTACATTTTAGTGTTATGTTTTTGTGACAAGTGAATATGACCGTCGATTGTATAAGTTTAAATTAATGTGATGTTGTTTATTGCGTTTTATCGCGTCGTTCAGAGTATTATGCAACCTTTACAGCGAACAAATATGGCCTATACGCTTCGTTATTTGAGATTAATGGATGCATTATTTAAAGTAAGCAATCTCTGTTTGTGCTAATGCTAAGTACCCATTGGTTACTATTAGCTCGAGGATGGCACACGATGATTCAATACGTTTATTGACACTAGAGATGGGGTTACCAACTCGACTTCGATAAATGCCGAGGACTCGTTTAAAACCAGGCACACGGCATACTCGGCGATTTTTAACTACTCATAATCGGCCGAATAGATCGGTTCCACGGCCAATTATCCTATGTCGAATATATAGTTAATAATGTACATTTTTTTACATAAATATTCAACCTCAAATAAGGCACAAGTCACATAAGAAAATTCGCTTTGTGAAACAAGTTTATTTCTATCTGAAATCTGTATAAACCCATACCGAGTATCTCGGCAGAATATTCAGTACCTATGTTTTAATTCAAACCGAGTAAAAATCGGTATTCGGTTTCTCGGCCTAACTTGGACTCGGCCCCTCCCATTTAACACCCATGGTTTGTGAAGACTTCGTCAACATCCGTGCGTACCTACTAATTATGTAGGCGCGGGTCATCGTAGAAAATTTCGAAGCACGTCTCTCAGTATGTATTTAAATGGCGCCTCAAAGGCACCTTGACGCCCGTTTTATACGTTTTGTTTTATGCACGAGTCTTTTGTGTCACACTTTATGCGTTAATTTGATCTCTATTATGTCAGCCCAAGGTTTGTGTTACGAGTAAGTTGCGGATAAAAAGAAGAATACGGACTTTTGGAATGCTTTGCGGGACGAGTCGCGAAATTCGTAAACATTATGGAAAAATATTCCAGCACAGCAGACAAACAATAAAACTCGACGTTTACGGTAGAATTCAAAACCTAAATTCTCTACAAATAACCCAACAAATGGGATTTAACATAATTAAAATATTAACGAATTAATCGTATCAAAGTACATCATAGGGCCAATATTTTATATCTCTGGTATTCGAGACTAGCCCGTGCAGGTCGGCTAACATTGGTCGGTCTGAATGAGAAAGTTGAGAACCGGTTCCCATGCTACTCCCACTAACGTCAACTTTCAAATCACAATAGACTAAGCTTATCTGTACTAAACTGAACGGACGGCTTCTGTTCGTTGTTATTAAATCTTATAAGTGTTTTGAGAGATACTTTACACCATAGTAATTTGCTTCCAACTGTATATTATGTTCCAAGAAACATGTAAATTTTGTCAATATAACGTTTAATATTTGCATATGGTAAACGGCAGAATATTAAAATGTAACTTGTGAACTTTACCAAATACTATTAAACTACTGTATTTAATATTTTTGGGCCAGATTCATTAAGTCTATTTCAGTGAATCTGTTAACTGTGTCTAAATACCAGTTTCGAGCCCACATCACCATCAATATTTACATTTAGACAATGAATACAATTACTTCCTACAACATTCGAAAATATTCGAAGGTAAAATTGAACATCTTCCGACGTTAAACTTATTAGTCAAATTTAAACATCCATGTATTTACATATATTACATTCATTAATCAACCACACGGATGGACAGAGGGATCAATTATCGTAAGTTTGCCGGATAAACAAATAAGATATATTACGAGCCCTCGGGTAAGTACAAATTAAAAGATAAGAACGCAGATAAAACCTAGGTACTAAATATCTATGAACCAATGCTTGGTGCTAATACTCGTTCTCGCATTACCTATTATGTTTTCACAGGTTGCCAAAATAAAAATAGCAAATGGCTTTATTGACTGGGTGACCTCGCAGACGACATGTGTTTGTTGAACGCAAACATTAATAATAATATAGTGTTGCTTTTAAACAGGTACACTGTCACCAACGGATGAGGTACATTGCTTGTTAGTTTTTAATAATCACATCAATCGAAATATCTATCTGTACCTTTGCAATAGTTTACCGCTCCCTATATTGGATCCTAAATAAATAATGGGTGAGTGCGTGGCGTACGCGCACTGCTTCCTCGGAATAAATTCGGCCGAATGAGCGCACTGAGACGCGCCCGCACTTTTAATATAAAATGGAGTCGACACAAACTTTGTTATTTTTATTCACCAACCAAGGCCAAGAGCGCCGCGTTGCATTCGCTGTATCGATACAAAAAATACTATCTCGTAAACAAGGTGCTCATGACATTATAACGCTTCTAATTTCCATGTCATTTCGTTTCACGAATATCCGAGAGCAATTTGTGCATATGATTTTGTTAACGGATTCAGTTGTAGGGTTTAAATATGAAATCTCATAGCCTAAAAAACAAGGATAGCGAAAACAAGACAAACCATGTAAGTAGGAGAGCAAAAGCATACAATTTCCCCATTCCCGAGTCCCCTTACTTAGCGTTCCGGAAGCCGGGCTGAAAGTACCTACGGGCGGAGTAAGCAAACAACATGCGACCACGTTTGACTCACCTTGCAATTTTAGATGGCTTATCATGTTTAAGTTCTGAATGTCGCCATAACAAATATTATATTCTTAGCGCGGTGTTGCGTTACATAACTTACATGCTTACGTAACTGGGGCAAGTGCGTTGTATAACTTTTTGTGGGTTACATTAAAATAAGCAAGCCATTGTGCGCTCAAGGTTACCTTTATTAGGGAGGCTGCATTTCCGTTACTCGAAGTTTTTGGTCACATTGGCCCACTCATCAAAAACATGTCCTTTGTATTTCTTATGCATAAACTGTATTCGATTGTATTACCTACAGATACGTATTTTTTAACGTATCAATTATTGTTGTAGGTTGTAGCGACATGTGTTTTATCCGAAGACACTCGTACATTCGTTATGCACGTAACAAGTATCGTATTCTGTTTGATAACAGCACCATAATCGTATAAAAATAAAATTCGCGTCCAAGATCGCAAAATGTTCGCGTCAACAGTATAATCGCCATTTTTTTATCTCCACGTGAATGTAAACACAATGCTATGTTGACACGGCCGGCGATACGAGACCCGGTATCTAATTCGGCTGACCTTGGCAATGAAAAAAACAAGTTTTTTGCGCGCAACCTTGGAATTTTATTTTGCTTTTTGCTCGGCGCCAACTTCACCGCACTCAAAACGCCTTTTGATGTAAGTGGCGCAACTCTTTTCAAGAAAATGACGCTATAGAATATCATAATTAATTACAACATTCGCTGTTGGATTACGTGGAAAGTTAACAGTTAAATAATACTCCAATAAATATCTAGAAACATAATTAAGACTAAGTCAGTATAATTACATCATTGTTAAGCTTTTGGGAAGATTTAACGAAGTTAATATTCGAAACAAATAAGCTGCGATTATACAGATGATATTTATTTCAGTCATTATTATGTCCATATTCGGTTTTACACTTTCCTGCCACATGCTTACTGCTAAATAAACCATGTTCAAGCCTCAAGGTCGGTTTTGTTTGGGAATACGTTTTATGCGTATAGGCGGTCGCATATTTATCTATGATTTTGTTAATGAAATTTTTAGTTTATACATCTTAAAAACAAGTGAAGATTTTTTTATGAAGTAAATATTAGTCCTTGAATTCCGATGGTGGGAGGTGTAGATGGTCTTAATATGACGACGACGGCATAGCTCAAAGAATTAGTATATTTGTCGAAGAACTACTTCTAGTGGAGTCCGCGTCTTAGCAGAGGTAGTGTAGGGCGTCATGATGACGATTTGCTAGCGGCTGCAGATACGGCAGATCGAGGTTAGGGCAGTATGGCGCTTATTAAAGAAGCCTATGTAGCAGGGATGATTGTAATGAACAAGATATGTTGATATTAGTTGAGCTTGAAAAATTGTAACGATGCAAATAGATATGCTACCATGTGTATGCACTCTTTAGATTGATTTTCATCATAAATAGGTGTGACTGTTATGTATAGGTTATACCACACTCGATCACTGTACAAAAGATACCATAACGTCGATTATACAACTTCAGATTAGATTAGATTGAGATGTGTTGTTTATTTTTACAGATATGATGACAGTTTTCGATTTAAATAAGTGCAAATGAAAAGTCGTTTTGTTATGAAAGATAACTCGTATTATCAATTCAAATATACTTAATAGAAGAACCCGTTTATTCATAGCATACTCTTTTATTATTATATCTACGCCTACGATTAGAGAATAAATTGACTATTCATATGTATTAGATACTTGGAATTCATATTGAAATTCATTTGAGTATTGTTCTTGCAAAAATAGTCAAGCTATGTTATTCAGGGTTGTCGCATACAGGACTTACAATATTAATTTGTTATTATGCCAAACATTAAAATAAAAAATGTGACATGCCTATTCTACATTCATTACTCTCGTATTAATTACATTATGTTTACATTAAAGCTTTCAACTTTTTATAGACATTTATAAATATATCACATATGATGGGACTTAATTTTACACATTTCATTTGTTTATTCATAAACGGTTACTTGACATTTGGCAACCCTATCTTTGATATATCATTCTACTATATTTCCTATATTATATGTGACATTCACGAAACCAGCGGATTAATTTGGGGCTTAAATATTGTTGACAGCTTAGTCAATATTATGTACTTTTAAAGATCATTTCATTATATAGGCACATCTATACCATGTGACGTGAAACATTAATCTAGATGTATTCTTTAATCGTACGCTAACACTGCCAGGTTGGTCACGGTAAATTATCTACATAATAATCACTACGTATTTTATATAAAGAATACAAATGGTTCTTTATTCAAAATATTATTTTTAAACTTACAAGGTTATGATTTGATCGAAAAAATAAAATATGTAAAGTGTATGCAAATTAATACAATCGCATTGGAAAATGTAAAGTGCATATTAACGATGCATTCATTAACATGAAACATTTCTGTATCCACAGAGCTGGCGCTGGCGCAAACGGCATATTCTCAAGAAGACTGGACTTTTCCACTTTCAATCTCCTGCCCAAATACAAAGTCAACTCATATCAGATTAAGGTAAGTTCTAAGTACGTGCCATTTTAGTAGGTGGATTGCATTTAGTGTAGCTCCAGCGCTCGTTTGGCTATATAGGGAATGGCTAAAAGTATTAAGATCCGATCGAGTTTCAATTAAACGTGGAACATATATAAATATAAATATATAAGTAAATGGAATTTGTTGAATATACCAGTACGTAACATTTATAATATACTAAGATATAGTAGGATGTAAAAATTTCCGTGACACGTGTGTATAATGTTAGTTTTTACACCTAAATATAATAATAATTAAATTAATTAACTATTAAGTTACAATATGTTGTTACATTTTGTAACTTTATTAGAAAAAAAACACATCAAAGCAGTTATATAGCAGGGATATATTCATGTTTCTATTTACCACAGGAAATTAATCATAAATTAATTTTCAAAGCACTATATTGTTAATTACTGAGCCTCATAATGCATTTTTGCGCAACACTTTGTGTGCATTGTCAAGTTGCAAGCTGTTTGTCGACATTTCTTCATTTATGTACCCAACCATCTCCAGTCTTTGTTCGAAAATGACGTTTGTGTGCAGATAAAAATACTCTTTTAAAACTACACGTTATCTATATAACCGGGTATATACATGTACATATTACAGACTGGGTTAAAGGTAACCTAGAAAATGTTTGCGTTGCTTACGGCTATTACAGGGATGTTATATTTTTCGTGTACAGAGACTAACATACGAGCTGGCTGGCAGCCTTCACAGATGAGCACTGCCCACGATGGACAACTTCAACTGATTTCTAATAGGGTTATAGCAATGGGACTGTTACTGTGAATTCAGTTAGTAAAAAGAGTTAATAATAATTAGTTGTTAGTATTCATTTAAAAGGAGTTAATAATAATTAGTTGTTAGTATTCATTAGTAACAGGGCTAAAAGAATGGGATTGTTGTAGTTAATACTACTATTTGTCTAATGACCAATTAGTACTTGTTAGTATAAGTGCAGATAGTATTTGTTAGTATTTGCCCTTAGAAGTCGGTCATAAATTAGTTATTGCTCTTCAGGACTGAGATGGTTGCCTCTAGTGTACACATGGACATTTTGTTGTTAATGTATGTTTTAAAAGTCGGCAAAGAAAAGCGTCTTAGTAAACAAAAGAGAAAAGACAAAAAATAAATCCCTTTTAGAACGGAAGAAAGAATGAATATTTCAATCCGAAATCACAACAACAAAACCCGTGCCTTGAAAAAAGAATGCTGCATAGGTATCTACCTATCACTAGGAATTAATAGGTGTTTAGGTAATTTCTACCTGCCAAATTCGTATATACAACCCGAGAGCATTCAATGGCGCAGCTAAAACCCGCATAACTGTAACCGCCTCTGGGCACTTCACTCGACGCCTTTTTCGCTCGTTAACGAGGGACACTTACGAAGTCTCAACGCCAGTCTCTCAAATCTAAGCTCTCGGCTGTCGACTGAAGTGATTGTGAGTGTAGTTTAGTAAAGACCTGCAAGTGTTTGTTTCTTCACTTAATTATGCACATGCCACTGTGCTGTTTTATAGAGGAAGACACACTTGACTCCTGATGTTTGGTTTATACAACGTGCATTGAGAATATAACGTCTGTTTTGTAAAAATTAAAAACAATAAAAAAATTACAAAGGTCCTTTTTTCAGTGAATAAAAGGTAATAATAATATTTTTGAGACTATGATAAACGGATAGCTGATGATAAACTGAACATACACTTGTGAATACATAAATATACGCAGATAGGAAATAAATATTTATTCCGATCACACAAATTATTGTTCTGGGTTGGAATTGAACCCGCAACAATCAACTGAGCGGTTCAATAGCAACGAGGTAGTTAAAATTTTCTTCATACCCGTATTTATTCCTTTCATACACTTGCGTAATATGATTATCGCGTATGTAATATAAAACGCATTGTAAAAACTCCTGACTGTTTTGTGTAAACTGAAGTGCACGGTCGGTGTGTGACAAAATATATTGCTGGAAAGCTCGGCGTAGGTGAAAGGTGTACCTTTGTCGGAGGCGCCATAAAAACACGGGGCTGACACTTTTCCGCGATAACACCCTGTCACGGAGGCGCTCGGTCGACGCAGGCGGTCGGTTCGTTTTCTACCAAATAACGTAATATAATCTACGTAACTCCCGGGTAATGTAATTGAGCCGCGCGGACCACAGAGATGCATACACCTTTTGAACTTACCGTCACAATTGAAAACATTTTCGTTTTTGTTTTTGCGAAAATTGGTCCTATTTTTATTCTCGTTGCGTTTAGGAGTATTCACCGTGCTATGTGTAATTCGTAATAACAAATATGAACTGTTATTACACCAATATTGACTGCTAATAAAGGCTAATGTGACTCGGTAAAATATAGTATTAGTGTGATATTTAAAATTTTAGCAACTTTCAAGGCTATCAACCAAGCACTTGGTTTATTGTCAATACTATTTATTAGTTACACGTGTGTTAAATGTAGGTAAGTATCTTATATAATGTCGACACATTTATCGTAGACCCGACAAATTCGGTTTAATTATAAATGATATGATAATGAACATACAATATAAACGCACAAAAAGCAATTCTCAACCAAATCAATTGATTGAAAAGGAAAAATATAGGTTACCGTCTCGAAATTGCAGTTTAACATTCGAGTTAGTAACATTCACCCAAGAATGCGTTTGCGTAAATGCGTATCTCCAGTTATCTACCATTAAATCCTGGTATTTCACGTGGGTACCTTTCTAAAACGCGTCCATGCCAATTGCGAACCATTTTGGTGCTGGAGATCCCGACCGTTTGATTCTCCAGTTGGCGTCGCTAGGTACGCGCTTGCGTGCGCTACGCTGGAATTATTTTGCAATTGTCACAACTTATATGTTTGTTATGCACCGTCGGCAGTCGGTATCTAATCGCCACAGGCCTTGAGCCCGTTGTATGTCAACTGACGGTCATTCCCCCAGCCGGCTTCTATTTTTACCCGACGTTTGTTTGATATTTATTACTGCCCAGCGCCTGTTGCACTAAGCACTTATTTTTACTGTCACGACGATTGAATAATTGTTTTCAGTCTGAGTTTGCGTCATTTGCAGTTGCAAAACTCGTTGGGTATTAGGGAGGCATTAAAATGGTTAATCTTCTTTATTGGTCGTTTAAGCACAAATTTGTATGTATGTAAATATAAAAGAATCTTGTTGCTTCACAAACCATAATTAATAAATGCTTTTTAAAAATGATCTTAAAACTACGTTCGTATCAGCTCAACCGATCGTCACACAAACATGGTTATAATGTTTATTTTTTAACTGAATAATTGACTTATTACATTTCCACCTTCTATAGCGCTTTGGGTTTTCGTGTACGATACAATTTAAACCATTCCTCTGTTATCTATCGCCCGAACAACAACCAGCATTGTTTCGCGGCGGCTCGTTTCGCTCCGCGTGGCGTGACAACACACCGTTTGCTAGTACCGCAAAGGAAACTTAATAATTTCCTACTCCCATACCTATATATATCAACATATTTTCGAGAGTATACAAAACGTTTACATACAAAGAGTATACAAACATATTCCTTAGTAAATGTACTGATGTCTGGTTGCAATCTTCATAATATGCGCTTTTAACGTTCTCTTTGCTTAAATGAACCTGAACTACTTTTCAAAGAGATACGACAGGGCGCCGTATACATTTAATATTCAATTTATCTCACTAGAAGAAACCTGCCGTTTACTAAAGGCCGCTTGTTATTCCATTTAGTACATCGCTCGTATTTTACTCAACTTCACAACTGGTTTCGAGTCGTAAATGCATTTTTAAATGTATCGGATAAATCTAACATCGTTTAATAAAGTGAAGCTTTAAAAGTCAGTACCCAGTTCAATGTAATAACCGAAGTGGAACGATACAAAGTTGTAAGCATGATTGATAATAGCGACAAGCGAAGCACGTTTCGCGAGCCAGCATCATTAAATTGGCGATCGCTTCTATTTATGGTGGTCGATGTCTCACCAGCATATTGATCGGACTGGTTGCTGCCTATGCGCTCCCGACTAATAGAGCTTATGAATATATCTTGTGAGCAATTTTCACATCGGCCATCATGTACTAAACCATCGCAGATAGTATCTCCTCACGATCAAACATTAGTCTAACGAGCTCAACGACTTCATAAAATGTCTCGAAGGATTTATTTGGCGCACGCCGAGGCCGCATGTTAAACGTTATTGTTACTATTTTTGAGTTAGTTTCAGTGGCTTCTGTATCTAAAATTTAAATCTAAATTGTATTATACTTACTTAAGCACCAAGTTACGATGCATTTTTATGATATGGTTTGGTTTACCAGGAAATGCTTCTCAAGTCGATAGAATTCAAGTTTTCTTAATAAAGAATAGTAGACAGTATTTATTAAATATGGAAACGCGGTATATTAAATATCTTATAACCCTCCGCAAACATCTCTATAAAGTGAGCCAACTTATTTCCGACGTCAACATTTTGTCTCGTGACTCATCTGCTTGGGCGTATCGCTTAAAATCGCAGTGTTTCTCATTCGCAACAGTAGGTATTTACCAATATCAGTTTGAAATAAGATAAACGTTATTGTATATTCGTTATAATTTAGACAGATATGATTAAAATATAGTTTCTCGTTATATGCAAATTGTATCGTATCTTTCTTCGTATGATGTTAGATTATAAATTTTCAAATTTTTTGATAGACGCTCAGAAGACGCAAATTACGCTTTTATTTATAAGTCTTTACTAACGATTATTGTTATAAAACTAAATAGTACCTACTTGCTTAACGTTGTATAGTAAGTAAGTAATATTTTCATTTGGTAGGAAATAAATACATTTGAATCGGGTCGTAGGAAGATGCGGCCGGCGCGGCGGTCACCACGTAACTAAATCCGCGGAGCCCGATCCGCCATCCGACACCGCGCTCAAGGCTTCCCATGTGGATTAGCGCGTGTTTTTCTTTCAAATCGCCTCGTCCGACCGGCGACCAGCCCACAATTAGATAATGGCTTTATCATTTCGATTGCAAACGCTTGTTAGTGCGGCCCGGAGATTTTCGTTGGTTGCAAGTCGAACAACATTTTTATGAATCTGTTTTCTATTTCACCAAACGCTCGTAGCGTGGGCAAGTATGATTTATGTATATATTTAATTTTTTTTCTAGTCACAGGAAATACGTGAGTGGTCGTTAGCGATTGAACCGAACTAATTCACCTTCGAAATTATGCTGTTACTTCAGCTCTATATCGCTATACATATCCAGTAATGAAGCTTGATTCTCTCGACGGACCGTAAATGGCAAGAAATGAGAAAGTAGCTGACTAATAGATACAATAGGGCTGGATGTCTGATAGGTCCCGCGGTGCAACTTTCTTACACCAGAAAAAGCTGTATAGCAATAATAGTAGGAACGCTATGTCTCATACCAGTCCAGATATCGAACGTTTCGTAAGAAACCGTTCCACGTAATTACTATGTTACATAGATGTGCGATAAATTAAATTCTTACCAGGCTACCGTAAGCGCTTTAAACGCCGAGAAATTACGAACATACGGAGTGCAATGAGGCAATATTAACTAGTGTGCCTTGCATATTTTCTTTGCGCTGTCCAATTTTCGTCACCGCTGGTAACGATTAGGGCTATAAATGGTAAAGCGTCGTGCGAACTTTGCCCAGCGGCTACTTGTTCCACCATTTCGTGTGCACGATCGAGTTTTTATATGTTTATCGTAAGTATCCACTTGCAGTGCAGTAACGCTATAGAAGGGAACGGTTTCGGTGCTGGTTTTTGTAGCCATCACGCTGTATTGGATTCAATCTTGATAAACACGAGCTTCGTTTGCGTAAAGATCTCCAGAGTCGATTCTCTAAATACACTTCAGTAGCAATCATATATTTTTTGTTGTCATCACCAGATACACCAGTACGTTTGCTTTTAAAACGGATTGATCCCGAGCTCCGTGATTTATTAACAGTTTTTGTTGTGCACTTCGAAATGCACAGATGACAAAGTTTTTTATTGTCTCTTTATAAATTACGAACACGCGATTCGTTTAGTTGCTACACATTTTTTGTTCGCTGCATTGTGGTTGTCAGCAGCCATTGAAATATATCTAATGATAGATTCTTAGTCAGACAACCGTTGAGCCTTCTGCAACTTCGCATTGCGACCAGCCTAAACAAAAAGCGCGGGTATAATTGTTTTTTTTTAAATACGCATAACTATTCTTTAATAATTTCTTATAATACTTCATTCACGGTCCGATATCCTACGTTACTGTTGAGAATCCTTAAAAATACAATATATGAATATGGAATCAAGAAATATATTCACGGGATAAGCTGACACAATTCATCTGCTTTGTTGAACTGGAATACGTTGCTGCGGGGAGATATAATCTTCTTTGTGAACAATGTTGTGAACGTTCAAACGTTGTTTTTGTGTAGTTTTTCATTAGTCTTATAAACAGAACTCTTAGATAAGCGTGCGACAGTGCTTGCGATCCAACCTACGAAGTCGCCCACGCAGCCGCGCGAGTTCGCTGATATATACATGAGAGGATCTCTATGCGCCTTCCGCCTCCACTGACTTTTATTTTTATTTACTAAATTAATATTATTTAGCGAACATGAAGTCAATATTGTCGTCTTTACTTATTTTAATCTTAAACCTACCAGGTTGTAAAGATTGCGGAAATTTCAAAATATATTGGCATTAATAATATTATACTGATATTGCTTGTAGGTATGTCTGTTATTTTTTAACAATTTAAATATTTCACATATACAACTAAAAAACATTATTGAGTTTTGTAATTCGTAACATCCTTCGGTTGTTCTTTATCGTAAACCATGATTCACAATGAAACAAGTTCAAGCTTGCGGCTTCTTTCTTGCGTTTCTATCGGTATCAAGCAATATCCGCTCACATTTAAATTCACTATTGATATTAATATTATAGAAAGGTCCTGTAGCTTATATAAATATTTTTTATGAAAGGAAATGGCCAGAACTGGAGCGGTTTACGCAAACTCCTAGTCGTTACGCCACGATTTCAAAATTTGAACATATTCCGTTCCAACAATAATAATCGGTTATCCACGAAACAACGAAGTTGTACTACTACTTGTCGTGGCGACTGGTTACTAGAATAGAACTAGAGCGGTCGTTGATCTCCGCAGCTACTATTATTATCTCGATAACAGCGCTAATAATGTTTGGAAAACGTATGTGAATTTTCACCGAAATATTTTCTTATTGGTCACTTCGTATCACACAGCGATTTATTCATCGGATGATGGTACAACTAAATGGGAAGATACGAGTAAGTTACGCAACAGTCGGATCTGTCGGCGACAAGTCGCGGGATCGCGTCGTGTCGTATTGTAGGCCCTCGCGCGATGTTAACCCTGAAGTCGGGCGTGGGGTCGACGCACGCGCACGTCCCACTTAAAGTGCACGGCGTTGCAGCCCGACGCAACGCTTGCAAATCTCTAGCGCATAGAATCGTAAATACAACTAATGCCGCCATGTTCGATGATTTGTTACGTATCGTATCGCATTGTACCTGCTACTAAATCAAACTCGTTTGTTTTACATACAAAGTTGTATAGAGATGTCGCTCGTGCAGGTCTTAATGATTGCATTACGTAAAATCTGCTCTAAGGACGACGGTGTATGTATGTGTCTGCAAGTTTCCTTATACGGCGCGACTTGAGTGTTCTAATAGCACTCACTATTAGTGATTCAGATAATCAAGTCCTAATTGCGAGGTGTGGTCTGGATACATTATTACTTTAACAAATTATTGCAACCAGTTGAGATAGTGTAGTTGCTTGATAATTATTATTATTACCATTCTACAAGTAAGCACGCACGTTCCGCTTATAGAGTCGTCTTGTATTTATTACTTTATAATAATGCATTATTATTTATTCTTTACATTCTGAAATTATTTACCACAATAATAAATATATGAATGGCTACTTCTCTCTACGCTTTGCGATCACATTTTTAATCCTGTTAATGTTAACAGTGGTTTTCCTATAGGAATAATTGCTAATAAGCAAATGTTGTTTTAATGATATATGTGTAACCAGTGGTATGACTAAAGAATGTCAGTGCACTTTTCAATCTAATGAGTAACAGATAGCTGGTAATGTAATGACGATGACCTAGAAATGGATATTGTTTACTTGAGGAAAATAAAACTAATTTATCAATACGCCTACGTGACCTACCTACACGTCGCACAAGTTATGATAGGACGCGGCTAAGTGACACTGCAACCGCGGAATATATTAAACAAACTATTCAGCCCTCGACGAAACAATGACAATTGAACACAATTATTAACATACCTTCATTACTGTTTAAATACCTAAGCAACTTGTTGCATTAGTCAACAATGCCACTTAAGTGACTGCAGTCGATCATAATTCAAACGTTGCATTCAAATTAGTACTTCAAGTTACTACAATAAAGTTGCGTTGTTAAAAAACATCAGCGATACAAAATTGTTCGCTTTGATTTTAGATAGCAGGGATTTGTAGAGAATATTTAGGTGGATGCGGGAATTGAGACGATTGCGGGCTGGCCATTAGCCGTATTGTTATTGCCAGTATCCCAGTAATGAACCGCTCGTTTTCGTCCTTTAGTATCACCGCTTTCCTCCCTTTACTCACTCTAATAGCGCGCCGGCTTCATTTTACAACGTCCCATTGCTTTTTGGTTTGCACTCTTAATTAATCCCCTCGTTCCGTAAATGTATAATACTTTATTCCTAAAAGGCTAGACATCCAAATTGAGAATTCAATCTCGATATTTCTAGTCCCCAGGCGCTAAGTATGCATACTGATAAGCAATAAAGCGCTCGAGTATTGGCATTTCCATAGTCTTTAGACCTTACGGGGAGAATGCACCACAATTGTTTTTCCACTTCGAACTCATCCCTGACATTTTCCAGCAATTTCTACGAGCTACTGACGCCAATGTACCCTGCGAAGGGCAATTTACATGGAAACTTAGTGAAATATTCACATCAGCTGCCGATTGTCACGTTTTATTGGGATATTCAAACTTTCTCTGCAGCGGGGATTGTGCATCTAATTTAAATAATGAGACGCCGGCCATTGTGTAGCGCTTCATCACAACTGACAATCCTTAAACATTTATTATTCACTTTGTGACTTACATTATTTAAATACATACACACACAATCGTTAGTGATTAAACAATATTATCACACTTTCACCAAAGAATTGTAAAGCGGGGCTAAGGTGAAGTTCAAGACTATTAATAAAGCGAGCCCAGTCCTTACGTGATGCTTATTGATCGTCGACATAGCACGCACCCTGGCATATTACGGTAGGTTAGTATGGCCGTGGATACGAGCGTTCGTAGCTCCCGGAACGCGGCGAAAGCTGCCGAAATTTTACATCCCCGGCCAGTATTGATCGGACTTGACATTGAAATCGTAATAGACGCAAACAGCTGGGACGAGGGTGCGTGCCGGGCCCTCCGCACGCAATACCTCCTCGGCCCGCGCCGAGCGTTATCGGTCCCAAGATTTCATCCGACGACGAACAATTCGTTAAGCCGGATCGACTTATCGCATTTGACGAAATGAATCCTCGAAATCACTCTTAAAATGTAATTGAATCTCTACTTGATTTTAACCATCTATTAAACTTATTCATCGGAGCTAAAATGCAGTTGAACGTTTGTAATATCTAGTAATTATTCGACGGAGTCCTAAGACGGGCAGAGCGACGTCTAAAATCTCATTTATATTCAGTGGTTAGAGCTTGAATGTTATCTAAAATCCGTGTTTAGGTGTCGGACGAGATTGTTCTAATCTGAAAACTAAACACATAGTTAAGTTAGGCAAAGCTTTGTTCTTTGAACAGAGACCCCCATATGAGTATATTTCTTCGGTATTGTGTATAATTTACAACATTACCTTTACTATCTTTTTAATTTCATTTAAACTAGATATATCTAGTAGGTCGGTACCTAGGTACATATGTCGAATATTGCGCAGACGAATCTGGGAATATTTAGACTTCAATGTATTATGTACTTACATTTTAAATTATATACGCGGCAATTGTAGAAGTGACCGTTGTAATTTTCAGACGGTGATTTTGTGACTATTGAATACTAAATTTAATTGCATTGGAAGGTAAAAGCAGTAAATGACGAAAGCTTTCATTGTTATTGGAAAGTTACGGTTTTCCGTCTCGTCGGTTGCTGATAAACGGTGTAACATTACGCGAGCAGTTAATTAAGTACTGATTTAAACAACATGTTGGAATGGGCGTTCGCCCGCTATGAAAATGGTTTTTCTTATCACTCCCGGTACGTCGGTACATTTCCTGCTTCAGTGACAAGTTCCACTTCTCGCTTGTTTCCTGTACCTACATGTTTCTTGCCTTTTACAGTAATTATACGACTACTTTCTTCATACGCGCGCACGCGATATCTTTTTGTAGTTGATGATAAGTCGCGTATACTAAGATAATATTTTTATATTTCCCCGAACTGCAGTTTTAACAGTATCCTGATATTTTATCGGAGCAGAACGTTCATAAACTTTATCGCATAAGTATGCACTTGACGCTATCATTTTTTGTTGACCAAAACGTGGTTACATATAAGCCGTGCATTTATGGCTGCGTAATACTTGATTCTCAAGAAACTTTTTGCAACCTAGAAAAATATAAAATGATTTTATGGAATTGATTTCTATTGTTTAAACTGCGATGAAAATGATTTTTGGTAAGTTCCATTTCAATATAGTTTAAGACAAAATACGTCTTAAAATCAATTAATAGTAACCGTATCAAAACCGTACACAAAACAATAAATGGACTAAAATGTAAACCAACTACATCAGACATTAAAGTGCTGATAATAGAAGGAAAAACTAATCTCGATAACTCACTGGAACCTCGTTAAACCTTCAGCAGTAGGAACAGACAAGTAGGTTAGCAACCTGTAAATTGCATCAGTGTCACAACTATTAAGATAAACACTGATTGAAGTAGAGAAACGAGTGTAAACTTACTGTTATATCTTAAAAAGAAAACATTTTTAAAAACCAATCAAACGGTAATCTAAGAAGCGAGAGCGAAGCCGATCAAAGGGCGGAAAGCTGACGGCACACCGAGATATTTTTGCTGAATACTGATCGAAATTATTCCATTACCCCAATGGAAAAATTCATAAATAAAAAATGCGAGGTAGATTCTTCGATGCATTTCTATGGAATCACGGTTCCAAGTTAAATAAGTGATCACCGGTCGCCGGCGACGTGAGCCGAACTCAAAATCATTCGCCACCTGGGGCTTCGCGATCGGTACTCAATACTCGTATCTTATATAGATGAGTATCGTTACCCTTAAATGGCATTTTATATTTGCAAAAATCAAATTATCTAACGTGACGTGTTCGGTTAAAATTTTGATCACTAACAAAAATGCTACTAAACTAACATGCATTATCATGCATGATGACGAAACTAAATTTCTACGAGCGATTGTGGAGATAGTAAGGCTAAATTGATGAATACTGGCTGGCGTATCATTAATGACTGGCCGCGGAATCATTATTTGCCGTGCATCATGACAATTGGGCAGTTATTTAAAAATGCAAGGCAAAGGTCGATAGATTGGCTGTGGAACAACGAGCGGCGGGCAACCCCGCTAATCGATCGCTGTCTCTGTGCACATCGCTTGCTAGCTGCTGCACTCCTGCCCGCGCCCCATCATCCGTCTCACTCGTGAACATGCAATCCCCGATAAACCCATCCCTCTTCCTTCGTTATTTATCGTCCCTAACCACCCGGTAGTCTCGCCTCCCACTGTCCTCCCGTATTTAGACACTGCACTATCTAATTTATGTTTTAAATTCTGCGCTTTTAAAGCCCGGGACGGTAACGACTATATTTAGGGTTATCGTTATGAGCTTGTAGAGTACCTAAGTACATAATGGGCTATATCATTATAAATTTGTCTGGCTTCCACTCGTTAGTTTGAGTTTAGACTGCACCTGTTATGAATGGAACGATGTTAGTCTTTTACTTTCCTTTGATTAGTTTTCTTCATGTACCCACATTGTTTTAACCCAAAGATCCTAAGTATTGTAACATGAATTGAAAGAAATTAGGTACATTGTATATCTGGTACCGCTACGGAGATGTAAAATTTGCGTGTTATGTATACTTTTACGATTTTAAACGATAGATGCTGTCGGCAACGTTTTTGGGTACTATTTAACAGAATCATAGCCACTGTAAGTTATTTTCATATAGCTTTAATGGTTTAAGAAGCAAGAAACTTCTGAGATGATTCGCTTTTATCTTTTAAGGAATGATTGTACCTACTCGTATTTACATAAATTCTGAGATCGGAGCGCGTAATCGGAGAGCCACTACATACTGTAGAACTTTTTTTCCTATTATTGATACAAATTGTTATAACTGTATTTAATTGTCGTTAAATTTTCTTAAAACACTTGAGAACGTAACATAATTCTGCGACCTCTAAATAACTGTCCATTAAAATAGCACTGCTGATTAAATAATCTTTAGATGGGATTCAACGGACATAGTAACAAACACTTCTATATATTCCCATATTGATGGTGCTTTATGCCTGAAAACCGAAATTGAATACGCAAACGAATATTTTGCTCCATATTATTTTACTCGAAAATAAAATTTGAAAGGTCTACTAATAGACGACATCTACTTTCAATTGTTGCAAGGCCTTGGCACAGCGTAACCAGCTTAGGAATAGCACGGTGGCATTTGGTACGTGCGCCGGCGCAGCTTACATAACACACCTGCCATATCGGGTCTGCACCGCACCTCGCTCACTCGCCCATTCTATGAATTACTTATAGGTCATAGACCTTATCCATTATTTAATTCAACCAGCCCCACGATACGGTATCGAAATATTTCAATTGGACATAACATTAAAACAGTCATAAAAGTTAAGGAATACATTCGCATTTATTGCGCTCGAAATATCGGTTATGTTTGCAAGTTAGATAAGTAAATGCAATATTGTTTTCAACTAAAACAGATTTGCAATTAAAGATACGATTTTTATTTACCAAACGGATATTGTTAACTTCAAGTAATCAAGGGACGGAGTTATATTTCTTTTAAATAAAAACTATAAAGACTCGCAAGTTTTTTTCATTAGATTCATAAATATGTATTTTAATACAAGGAGACTACTGTCTTAATACATGTTATAAAAAACTATGCCAATATTGAAAATGTAGGTATAAACTGAACCACATAGAATTACATCATGCTTGACTTTCGCAGGTTTCAGTAAAGCTTCGTTCGTTTCCCGTGTTTTTGTCTCTTAAATCCTTTAGCGTCTCTGAGTAGTGTAGTCGGGAATAAAAGGGACTCTGCCTACTTAAACACCGTAAGCACTCTTCGGCGCCTGTGTGAACATCGCCTGATGAAATTTTAAACGCTCTTTATCTCCCTTGTTATCGTCCAAATTACTTTGTACTGGAGTTTAGGAAAACACGTCCAGTGTTCAGATCGATTCGGTTCGATCGGGAATATTAATGTATCATCTTGTGTAGTTAATATTACCTACAAGAGTAACATTTAAATGTAATATCATTCGGTTTTAAAAAAGTAGGGGTTTCTACTTTTTACTACCAAACGGCGGTATTGCCGTTTGTACGTGTTTGTTCAATGCCGTGTATAGACATTTGCAACACCATAGCAATCGTCAGTGCCTCGGTACTTGCTCACGCTTAAACAATTGCTGCCTCGCTTCAGCACGTGTCGAGAACTAAAAATTGGTGTAAGCACCGCAAGCATATTGTTAAAGTCATTTACTCGATACTTCAAAACGTTTGCTACGTGTAACGATGTGAGCTCAGGAAAGGAAACAGAACCAATTCGAGAAACTGTTTATGCACGAGCAGACGTTTTCGTAATGGAACGATTTGAGAATATCAGATTACGAGTAACAATGTAAGTTGTTTGGCTCCACCTAGTGCCTCGGGACGATAAATCGCGGGTCGGTGCCAGTTAATACTTGGGATTAGGAGCGTCGAGGCAGTAAACGGAGGTATACATCATCGGACACGCGGCTCGGTTCGACGATATTGCACACTTAATGTAATCCCTTTTTCTTAACTACTACGGCATTTTATCGAACACTAAACACGGTTGATGCAGATACAGATCTTATTTATGTTATAAGATTGCACGCGACAAGCAAGATCCAACGCATGTAGTGAATTGTTTGGGTGGGAAAAAAGAAAAAGAATATGTAATGTAAGGCGATATGAAACGCTGAACGACTATTCTTATTATACGAAATTCATCTTACTTAAAGTTTACTTGAAATTTGCTGTCATAAAGGTAGAAGGGAAATGTTTATATCCTTTTCGACATAAATATTGAAGTTCATTTGTAGGCATTGTGAGTAATGCAATAAACAACAATTAGGTACTCCCGTAGACAGTACACTGCGGATAAATTATTATAATACTGCTAGCAAATCATCGATTGTTGTACAATGATACTAATCACGGGCACATTTCACGCCATACTTTACAAGTCTTAACTCCTGCAACGAAACGTCGTACCTGCTTTACATACCACAATTTATAACAAATGTTAAATCCAATTGCAATCAATGTAATTGAATCACAATGAATGGCTCGCTTGGAATAACTGGAGTTAGAAATAGAACTTTAGGTTAGAGATTAACATAGCTTAAAGTAAATAACTCTTAAATGGTATTTTACGTTTATTTGTTGCTTTATATTAGCAACAGCTTTTCTACTAATGTCTATAACAATTTTGTGTAAGCAATGGAATAATTAAAGAGGTCATAAGTTTATCTTTTGCGGTATTGTTCATGTATTCTGAAGAATAGGTCGTTTGTATTTCCGAAACATGGAAGTTATATTTGGTTTTGAATAATTATACGCCTATTGACTCTGTATTTAGGTCTGTAATGAATATTGACAATCGCGTTAAATTTATGTTTTACGAAAAATTGTATGCAAATACATAAAATATTATTTGAATGACCGATGCTATGTTTATCGAAATGACATATTTACTTCAAATAAAATTCTAAAAAACGTATTGGTACCAAAGACAACAATTACGGAGCAATACAGAACAACAAATGATGTTTTTTAACGATAGCGTACATGTAAATTACAATAGTGACGTGAAAGCACTGGCAGCAAAACGTTTGCTTAAAAAATTTCGTCTCCGCAAAAGAGGGGTTCTTGCGCGTCTACAAGTGGTTGTGCAGTCAAAAACCCATCGTCACCTATTGTTTGTTTTACGGCAACACTTAAATGAATAGCCATTGAGTTTTTATCTCCGTACACACATTGGACGGAGTGGTTCTAGCGATAGCGATAGTTTTGTGTTACATAACATTCCGTTTTATTAAAGTACAATGACCGATAGAAATTGTATGACATCGCTCTGCGTTTCTTTGACTAAATAGACAGTTGTGTCATCCGATAATACAATTTCGGTTTTACAATTTTAAATTCAATTGGTGGATTTTTGGAAATGAACTAGACTTACAGTTATACTAATATGTGATTGGTTGCGTTTAATACCAAGATATTGCTTTTGCTGGTCTTTTTCAAGCTTTCATAAAACTTGTCTTGTTAGTTCGTGAGTATGTGAGGGTCAAATCTTGCAATTGAATTTTAAACCAGTTAACCCCAGTCGATTGAGCTGAAATTTTGCATTGCAAAAAATTTTGCTGTGAATTTGCTATTATATTATACATATTAACTATAAACACAGTGTGTACGTTCCTGTATTAAGGCCGCCGGATGTGTCAGAGATAAGTGGAGCACATTTGAATTATAAGATTAATGAGGTTTTAGTTTCGCGCCGCGGTTTGCATACTAATAATATTAATGTAATAGCATAGTATTAATTAAATAACGAAGTTGATTAGAGTTCATATAGCTTTATCTTCGATACGTAGAAATATTAGTAAGCAGTATTGTTTTTGCGGAACTAACCGTTACTGTAAATCTACTTAAATTCCACTTTCAATCTTACAATACATTTGTAGACTTTTTTGCCATCAATTGTGGTAGTACCACAATAACAGTCAACCGTGATAATTGTTTCACAAAGCAATAGTGTAGTTAATCAGAAGTCAAAAGACAACGCGCATAATGTGTTGTAAGGATCTGCGCACACTTTACGAGTGTTTAACCGCGATTTTTTACTCACTGCGAGCTTCACTGGGCGAATAAAAATGCTCATTGCATCCTGAAATGGATTTCGAAGAGGCCGCACCTACCCGCCGAGTCGCAAAAATTTGCCCTTTGACAGTCGCATCTGGAGTGTCTTTCGTTGACATAATTTATTGCCATGTTAAATGTCGTGTTGCCACCCACTCAGCTCCATCCCATTTTATGTCTTCATCGCATTGGACTAGGTGACAAAATGTCGCCGTAACGTAAAGTGTCAGTGGGCGCAGGGCCTAAGGGCCGGCCAACATGTTTGTAGTCGCCTTGAGGCGGCCGTTATCCTCTGACCGCGATACGAGACTTATCGCAGCCAGTACCTACCTTAGCTCACGCGTACAGATACGTACAAGTAAATTCAAAGGGCAAACTTATTAGCTTCCATCTCAAATATACCGATGGTACAGAATTACATAGTATCTTCGTAAATAAAGAGAAATTCTTTCACCCAAGAAGGTAAGGAACGACTTGACGTTTTGCTGTAAATTGTAGGTATCATGTGTAATAAACATAATTAATAAAGAAATACGTTTCTTTCATCTTTTCGTCATTTTTGACAATAGCTTCTTTTATTTATATACTTGGAACTTAAAATACGTGTTATACCTTTTGTAATCTTTTAATTTTTTTTTAAATATGAAATGAATTAGTAATTTATTAAAACTCCTACTAGCATATTTGACATGTAGAAAAAAAATTATTAATTGCTCACATACGTATACGTCGCAACACGCGATCTATTGCACGACTGATAATATTGAATTTAAATTGAAGCATATGATATATCATACACCATACTGTTATGTATCTATCTAATATGTTTATTGTTGAACTGCGTTCGCCTTGACGCGGCCGTTATCCTCTGACCGCGATACGAGGCTTATCGCTAGTTGTACCTTTACCTATGAGTACAGATACGCACAATCGTACTATAGCTAGTATTAGATGCGGATTGGTCTTCGACATGTTTCAGCAACTATTTATGCACTTAAAAATCTCCTCACGTCCTCATGGTAATAAAAATAGAGAATGCGATTTAACTTCCATGCGTACATTCGACAGCTAAAGATCTGCAAAGCTGTCTAACACGAAATTGAAATAACAATTGTACAATAGTATAGGTCTTATAATAATCATACGTATTTCGATTGAATGGGTCAAAATTTTATTGTATCGTTAGAAACATTAAGAAATAACTCAGCCTCATGCACATTTAAAAGATATTGCCGTGTTTTTATATTTTACACGCATATTTCAACTGTTTCTACCGCAATAAATCAATCAAGGCGATGTGAGCCGATGTATATTTTTAAGTCAATCTGGTACGATCGCATATAAATTGGTTATCAACATAGGCAGACAATATGTACATTAAACAAATGTTTTAATTATAAGAACTATACAGTTGCTGTTTATGTATAAGTAAGTAATGAACAATATTTGCATTTCTTAAGATTATTTATCACGGTATGTCGACAGACCACAACAAAGCAGTGATTATTCAAATCTTATCGAGTACTATTTTGTAGGTGTTGTAGACTTTTCACAACTGAAGGTGGCAGCACTTGATGTCTATATACATCAAATCGTTATAACATTCTGATCACTCTTGTATTAAACATTGTACGGAACATTTAAAAGTTATAAAATGCAGTGTTTGTATTTTGGGAGAATCCGTTATACATTTAATTATTATATAAATTCTCTTTCTCAGTACTCCAAATAATGTAAAAAATATTTACATTGATTTAAAAGCAACAATACAGTTTACTTCTGTGCACGACTGTACCTATGACTGTTTACTTACGTTTGTGTGCATTCAATGGCCGAGAATTCGAGATAAAACTCCGTTTAAACGATCCACGCATACCATTTAATTTTAAAATCACATCTATTTATAGAAGTATAATCTTGCTTAGCTATGTTTGTGTGTAAATTATCACGTAATTGTATTACTACATAAATATGTATGCAAGTGTTTATCGGTCTCAATAAGAATCTAATAAGGAAAACTGTGTTCATTGTATTCTCTATAATTTAATAGATATGTTTACAGTAGTATAGTTACGGCGATAGTAGGTATGTACTATGTTCTAGTATTTGCTTATCTTAGCACTGTCTTTGTAAGAATATCACTAATTTGATAATGAGTTGTTCCATCAGATAGAAATAGCGTATTAAGATATAAGACGAGTGAACATGGCACGATGTACCAAAAAGTAAACTTTTGAAATAAAATGAGTGAGCAGTTAAACAGTACTAATAAATATGTTATTTTTTTTCAGTGGTCGTGTTGTTTGTATGTATGTATATTCAAAGTAAATAATATTCAATAAGTAATATTATCCGAATGGGGTTATCTTCCATGCCCATCAATTGCATTTGATAATAACGATTACTATAAACGCATTGGCGCCAATAAATAGAACCTCAATTATATTGTAGGCGGACGTGGGAGTACGGCAGATTTATATACAGCTGTACAAAATTATTGATCCAACTTAACTCATCTAAGTGAAATACATTTATAACGTTTATTTCCAGATTATACGTAAACTTTTACTAGAAACGCCTACATTAATCGCTTCAGTTACTATTATTTACTCATCTTTAGTCCTATATTTTTTTTATGTATGTTTGTCTCATAATGTATGTGTATCTGGTAGGTATTTTGTAATATGATGTGTACACCATACCTATTTCATATATGTTGCTTGCTACATTCAAATGCAAAGGTTGACTGGTAGAGATTGCTATCTTGCGATAACATCGCTTTTAGGCAACGCGCTATTGGACTGGCCTGCTAGTCAGGATGTAACCCCGACTACTGAACCGGGGGTCGTGGGTTCGGTTCTCGTTTCTCACAAATGTTCGTGCAATCAGTACTCACGTTTAATGTAAAATACTATTTTGACAGTGTGATTCAGTTATTGTATAAGGGACAAATTGTATGTGTAACCACCGAAGCGCTTTAGGTAATCAAGCGCATTGTTACAAATCACAAATTTTTATATCATTAAAATATTATATATCCTTTAATCCTCGTGACGGTGAAACAAAATAGGTGTTTGAACAAAACAACACGCAAGGTGTTTAAAATTCAAGGATAATTGAAAGAGATTCCAGCTATGACGTTTAAAAAAACTAGCTTGTGAATTCAAAACGCGGATTCGGTACGTGCTTGCAGTGTAAAGCCTCGCCATTCACGACACCGGTTACAACAGCGAATGAAATGCAAATATGGCGCCGCGTCCTAATGAAAAATAGCGCGCGCCAGAAACTCAGGAGATTTGCGTATTTATTTTTAAACTTAATGCCGAAACTAAACAGTTACTGCTAACAATATAATTCGTGTAATTTACCCATCTACAGACATCGCGTTTGGAAATAAAAACTATGGTAAAATCCTGCTAAGATAACAATTATTATTAATGGACTAAATTATATCTTACTCTAATATCCATACTTCTATACTAATATAATAAAAGTTTCTTTTCTTGTCCTGCTTTCACGTCAAAACGGAGCGACTTCATCGATGTGACTTTTGGAATGAAGGACTGGAAAGTGACATAATGTGTATACTCTTTTTTTTACAACAAAATATGTCATTTGCGTGGGAAAAATGTTTTAATAAAATAAGCGCTATAGGTATCGTCACGGGTTTAATAACGGTATGACGTGTGAACAAAAACAATCTTTTGATCCTGTGGGCGAAAGGCGAGTAACAGCTAATATCAGTACAAATGCTAGCTAAATACAAACTTAATTATCTGTAATACAATATTTGAATAGATAACTTTCGCCACACATAGATTTCACTGTTTTCTGCGTTTTTTGTCCCAAGTTTACATTGCCACTTCCATTCCGTACAATAGGCGAAGCGAAGTGCTGTCACTTCAGCCACTTCATTTATGCACTTCTGCGCCGAGTCTTCTTGACGCGACATCTTTTCAAACTTAACAGATAATTAGAAGGATTAATTAATGAGCTTTTTTGTTTAAACTACTCATTATGGTATGCTCTAGGTTTCAACTGAGGATAGCAAAATATAGCAAAAAGCTTTAAAAGAACGCGCCAGAAAGTATTTTCAAACGGCACTTTATTTCTTTGTAGGCGAGTCGTAAGAATAACATTGGATATTCCGTTTTAGTACACCGCAATCCACAACTGCGCTCGATTTCAGACTTCTGTTTAACATCGATAGTAAAGATTTACATTGAAATGCATTTTTTGTTATCTGCTAAATATATAGCAATTGGAATAAATCTTTGTAATAATTAGAATTCAATTCAATAAAAAACAACGCAATTAAAACTCCGTTGTTACTAAAAAAATCTGTGGCTATTGCATTTCGAGATAAACGGTACCGCTTCTGTTATCTATGTCATAATTAAAATGAGTTGTTTATTGATTTTCACTTTATCTTCGTTATTGTCACTGCTCTCGGTACATGATAACAACTTACAAGGCTGTTTGTTAGCAACTTTGCAAAACAGTGATAACAGTGGAGGTGACACTAAGTGCAGGGTTATCGCCGTGGCAAATGGTCGGTTCGTACCAATATTGTAGCAGATAGTGTAATCGAAGTTTTATTTTTCATCGAGAAATTGTTGCGAATTATCAAATATGGGTTGCTCGATCATGTTATGCAGTCGCTGGCGTTTACGCGATCAGTTTTACGAGCGCCCGTGGCGTTATCGCAAAAAATATCTCACCACATTATTTTCAGAATGTTTGTATTTTATAAACTGTTGCGGTATAATGTTCAATATATTTTATTAACAGCTCGAATCGATTTCGGTATCTGACAGGACAGGACGCAATACATTTTCAAAGTAGTAATATAATGAAAAACAAATAGAATAAATAAATTTAAAACTAGTATTCGTTTTTCTTCATAATTTATACTTTAACGTATCATTGATTTAGTCTGCAACTTCCATAGATATGTATTTAGACTAGATCATTCAGCTTTATATCGATTAAACAAGTGTGTGGGCTTTAATGTGCTTATATTGAATTGTAATTTCGATCTATATTGATTTTACGATATTGCTCGTTCTCAGACTGCTTACTATGCGACTGGCTCTTGTATTTTAATGTTTTAATCACGCTAAATCTATAAAAGGAATATTAAAGCACACTAAATGACAATTGCATGTCAGTAAATGTCTTTATTATGCAATTTCGGGTAATTGAGGTTTACGAAAGGAGTGGAAAATGCAATGCATTGGTGGTTTTACGGAGCTTTATTGTGATCGCGGGGAAAATATATTTAGGTAGCGATTTTGTTGGTGCTTGTTTCTTGTCAATAAAAGAGTGCCATTGTTTGTGACAATTTACCCCTTTACAGACTACTACTTCTACTACTAAGTTTATCTGGATACTATATGTTCAATATATGTATCATTTAGATTAATAATAAATAAATAAAAAACCAGAGAGCAACGTAACAAGCTTTGGCTCAATCTCAATTTTGAACCCTACAATTTGTCTATTGCGCGATAGATCGTTCACTAGATACTATTGTAATAAATTCGTTTTGATTATGTGATATCTAGCGTAGACATTGATAAAACACTTTTAAATTAAAAATAATAAAATAAAACTTCGTCTATTTTTTTTCAATTTCTTAGTTGAAGTCAGTCCGATTATTGCGTGAGAGATCGGACAGATAGCCCGACGATTAATTCAGAACGGCGCGATTTAACCATTGTTTATCTAGCCACACCGGAATACAAGATTAGATGTCAGTTTGTGGAAAAGCCTAACTGTATCAATATTATTACGATACAGTTTTTTATCGTCTATCCCAAACATAAATATATATAACGGTTTATACGTTTTGACATACCTACTCTTATTTTATTACGTAATCTAGCGCACTGGAGAAAAATACAACAGCGAGTCTTAGATAAGAAGATTTGTACATATGTATGTAGGTTCTGCTTATTGAGATGAGAGTAGAAAGATGTACGTTTTTAAATATCACACAATACATACCTAAATTTAAAGCTAATCTGACAGAGTAAGTGATTGGCGGACATACAGATAACTAAATGACAGAAGGTAACTTTTCTCAATTCAAAATTTTTGAACTTTGCTCTGTGTGTGTTAATGGACACTCAACTCTGGGAATCCTATTGCGGGGTGTGAAGTGAAGTGTCACCATTAAAAGCGATGATAGCCACGCAATGTAGATGTCACGAAGTTCATTGTCTTGCTAGATTAAATCGAAATAAATTAATATAGATTATGATAAAATCCTAAATTGACTTTTAATGGAACTGATGACTCAAGTTACGGTTATTATGACGTTTGGGACGAGATTTGGTAATCTTTAATTACTACTAGTGGTGGATGTAAAGAAAAATGAACTAGGCTGACCATAATATTACATTCGGCGACAGCTGTGTCATTGATATTTTTAAATAAACTCTAATTAAAAGTTTACTTATAATTTGACTCATTCTATATTTGTCTTGGTAATTATTCATGCAGATCGTCTTTGTAGGTCGAACTAATTGGTTCAATCATTTCGTTTTTCGTCTGATTACAATGGCAATTAAATAATCTCGATTAGATCAATGTGCGCGAATCACTCCACAGACCTTGTACCTCAATAAAAATGTTGTATTGGTAGTGCTGGGAACTACATATATGACGGTACGGTGTTAAATCAAATTATATTTTTAAATTTGAAATGCATTTCACAATAACACCCTCGCATGTATATAGAAAGATTTGTGTAAATTTATAATCGTATGTAGAACATCCTAATGATAATATGAATAATGATAACAATAATAATATTTACTACGATCAATTAAGTAGTACGAATTAAAAAGTAATTTGGAATTTTTTTCGTTTAACTTGTTATAAGTTTTCTTAGCGATTGTACATTTTAATTTACTTCTATGATTTGACATTATTGTAACACTGTCTTTGTTAAATAATGGATAAAATTGGGATGTTTTTATTGCAATAATGAGGTACCAAAATAAGACTATTTTCACATTTATCAGGCAGCGGTGATTAGTTTTCAGTTTAAATTTATCTATGTAGGTATTTATGATGTTAT
>DWGJ01000023.1:0-63319 GCA_018246895.1 Aspitha aspitha aspitha | reverse complement strand
CATAACACAGGCATTAAATTGCCTAATTTGGGATCAGACAGCCGTGTGTGGAATTGTCCCCAATTATTTATTTATTTTATCAACACGGATTCAACTCCAAACGATTATGATTTGTGAAATGCCTGTTATCGTATCTAGGATCTGGGAGTGAAATAGACGCAAATTACAGCGATTTCAACAAAGCTTTTTATATGATTTTATTTGATAGGGTTGACCATAATATAGTACTATTTAAATTAAAATACTAAGTTAACATAGATGGTTCCTTTTTGCAATGGTTCGACTCGTATCCAAAAATCGAAGAATCAAGAGTTGTTATAAATAGTTTCAGATAGGATTATTGTTTGTCTTTGACAGGACTTTCCCAAAGTTCAGTATTAGGTCTTATCTTTTTAGCATGTTGGTGGTCGACTTCAAGTATTATACTTACTAAATATTCAGAATTTAAATTATTTGCGGTTGACTTGAAATTCTATAGAATTGTGCAAGATGCCAAAGATCTAAAACTGTTAAAGAAAGATTTTGATAATGCAGCTAACTAGTGTATCAAAAATTCTATGGATTTGAATGCTAGAAAATGCCCTTATATACATAAAGCTCTCTTGTAAGCGTAAGAAACTTGATTCATTTTATAATACAGACCAGGGATGTAACGGAGGTAGTCTTAGCGGAACCGGAGTCGGAGTTTTTAAATTTGATTTATCGGAGTCAGAGGTTGTGTCAGGAATTAGAAGTGGTGGCAAAAGAAAGATGTTTTATTTAAGGACAAGTAAAAACTATAGAATGCACTCGGGACGCGGGAGGGGCGAGTTCCGACGCGACACGTATGAACCTGTTCGTATCGTTTGCATGAATATGAACCTGATTGTTATGCTGCGTGCGACCTGCGATTAAAACTTCCGACTTAAATGTTTCGGAACCGGAGTCGGAACCGATGGTGTAATAACAATCGGAAGTTCCGACATATCGGAGTCGGAATCGAAGCTCCGTAACATCCCTAATACAGACAAAAACAAAATTAAAAACAGTGGATGAAGTTAGAGACTTGGGGTATTTGTCACCGAAATGCAATTTCATGGTAAAGACAAAGACATTTATTTGCACAAATATGGGTACATTTAAAGATGTTATATAATTGTTAGATCACTCCATATTTTTGCCTTTTACGGCGTACAAATTACAATTACAACTACGTAATTACAATAATGTTTCAAAAATATGGCTCGTAATGTTGGGGTCAGTAATCGAAATACGAAAGAATTCGAATCAGTTATGACTCAAAAACGTTATACAGTGCACATGTACGAAGTCATACAGATTACTGTTCTATTACTTTGTATCCTATTTATCAGAATAATATTCAACGCATAGGAAGACTATAGAACAAAACCTTCAGCTTTCCTTTATTGCCAAAGTACAAAAAACTTTTCAAAATTATGACAATCGGTTGAAGCATTTTCAATTTAATCACTTGTATAAGCGTAACGAAATACAAAGAATTGTTTTTTTTTTCACAAACAGCGACCAATTAATTGATTGCCCGTTCCTTTTGTATCGAGTGAATATAATCGTTCTTAGAATATAACCGAGACCAAACAGTTATAGGCCTCTTTACTCTTATCACACTCACACCAAAATGAAATATGCAAGTAATTCTCCCATGAACCTCACTTTAAAGAGTTACAACTCGATATTTCAAAAAGTTGATATACATATTTTTTCAGACACAAAAGGTAAATCTGAGAAAAAAAATTGTAATGCACTCCGCGACTAATTACTGCAATAATGTTTATTTCGTTTTATTATTTTTAATTTATTTACCTGTGGACATCTGCTCAGCTCTATAACTGACAATGTTTTTTGTTTACTTTTTTAATGCAGTGCAGACCTTTAATTTAAATACATAACATGAATAGTCATTTTTATGTTTCATTATAAGGGAATATTTAAAATATGTACTTAGTTGGTATGACTTTACGTTCAATGCCAATACGATTTTATTAATTCCTTCGAGGTGCCGCCTATATTTCAGGATTGAACATTGGACTCGCCAGTAGAGTCGCCGGGACATGAACGAATTTATGTAGACTCGCAAGGACAGTCGTTGGCATTGAACGTGTTAAAATAAATCTATACATATAATAAAACTGCAGAAGAGTTTAATTCTGTACATTGAATAAAAACTAAAAAAATACCAATGGATGTTTTCATACAAGTAACACAAGCCAAAAACATTCATTTTGAAATTTTGGTCTGTCCTGTCTGCCTTGTCTTGTCCAGCTTTTACACAAAAAGTACTGGACGGATTTCTATGAAAAATCGATAAAAATGATTTTTTCGTTATATAGCTATTAGTCCTCGGCAATATATAGGCTATATTTTATTTTGAAGATGTTTGTGCCGTACGAAGTTCGCCAGGGCAGCTAGTGAACAAATAAATACTCATAAAAATTAACGTTAACCGCAACCCTATCTACCCGGAATCCGTTAACTTTACTTTCGATGCATCTCTACATTTTCGATAAAAGTCAATCCGGGTTCTATATGGTGTATTAGTAAAATATTTTTGTCAAATAACCCCGAATACGCCGGTAGTTGATAGATTTTACTATAGAGTATGGTGCGAGGAAGTAAGATCGCAACCATGTCTCCAACTCGATCTCACCAAGTAGGTAAGAATTGTAGGCTTTGCAACAAAAGTTATGTGAACTTGTTTATCTGAAAGATTACAGCATTCTCCTTATTTTATGCCATATATTGACATTTATATAGTCTTTTCTATTGTTTCTTGTATGTCAATTTTTTAAAATTAAAAGATGAGATTACTATAATAATACGTTCAAATAGATTACCTGATAAAAGCAGACTAAGTAACTTTAAAGACAAAAGAAACATTCTAGTTTTACAATATAGCACCAGTTTTGCCACGCTTATACACCACCGCCGCAGGAGGCCTGCTTTCAACGTTTTTATGAATTTATTTTATCGTGATTTATGTAGTGATGTAAGGCGTAATAAAATCAATGTAACAAACTAATAAAATGTTATAGGTATACTTACTGTTTGTGTAATCCCCTAAATCAATGATTGATTAAAATCTCGACAGCATTTTGTAATTTTTTTCCCATCAACCCACCCGAATTGTAGTATACTCTTTTCTATCTCCTATTAATATGGTGTGTGTGTGTGCGCGTGTGCGTGCGTGTGTGTGCGCGTGTGCGTGCGTGCGCGTGTGAGTGCTGTGCATTTTTCGCTCCGTTCAAAAGTGATCAACTAAGTGACCAATGACCCGAACAGTGACCCGATAAATCTTTCAAAACAATGTATTCCTATATCTTAAAAGTCGACTGCTCTATGCGTTTTTTATTTATTCACTCATTATTCTTGTTAACAACGGCCGACTTAATGTCCCAAAAGGCATATATGTTTCTGTAATTAGATTAAAACCGAATAGGTACATTCGGAAAATATTATGAGTCTATATGACTAAAAAATTTCAGTTATTCCGTTTAACAACTCTAGGGTAAATAGTCATAATTGTGTGTTCAATCTATATCAACAGCCATCAATAACGCCAGATGGAGTGGATAATCGGAATTCGTATAACGTCTTTCTTCCGATTTTCTCCCATGGCTGTATAATCACTTACAGAAACATGATAAAAACAAAATAAATTTAGACATTCGCACACCGGAATTTCACATTTTATAAAATACATAATATTATCCAAAACGAAAAAGTGTAATTTAATTTAAATGCAATACTACAATGAACTACTAATTTACTATTGTACCATACCTACTTACAGCAAAAATCAGGAAGAACAATCAAAAGTAAAAGATTGCACACACAATTAAGATTATTCACTCTAAGATGGCTATTAACCTAACTTAGTACAGACTAAATAACTTCACATATAATTGTTAGGTTCTTTAATTTGTCTACGATACAAAAGAGATTACTTTGTGACAGATTTAACAGATATTGTGACATAAACAGAAATGAAGATTGTACAGGAATATTAATTAAAGGCCAAAATATATTGTCAATACTTCTTAGTTTTAATATTTAACGAATAATATTTAACTATCATTATAACCCAGAAAATGGAAGTATAACTATATATTATTAAAACTAGGACTATATTACTGTTAACGAATGTTATTGCTGGATACTTTAGTAATTAATTCTATAACAAATAAATAAAGGCAATAGTAATATTAAGCACGTTGTTTGACCACAAGCAATGAAGTGTTATTGGTAAAATGAGTGGTAGTCTGACTATCTAGTCCCCACGTGGTCGTAACAGAGAAGGCCGCTCCAACAGGGTACGTGCCGGGGGCGGCACAAAGGGCGCGCACTTGTATTCGACGAGTCTCAAATTTCTCTAAGGCTACATTTACACCCAACTCCTTAGATTCGGCGTTAAACCCGCAGCTCAATGCTCCAGCCCAACCTAGTTCACTCGAACTTTCCCTGAAATGAGGAATTATTTTACGTCAGGAACCGGAAGTCAAATGTAAGTGGAATCAAATGGTGATATAACAATAGTACCTATTCTGCTGTTTTGTTATATCGATAAATACTTGCACAGGGACGTTATAGCAATTAATTATATTAATGACTATGGGTATCAAACATAGCTTTCTTGTTTTAAAGTTATGATCAATATTTTTAGAATGTTCCAATTTTAATATAACAGCATTATTTTTTTCAGTACTTTCTTTTATCTCATGAATTTTAGTTTTATTTTCAAACTCCTCGATTTGAATGGAACTAGGATCGATTGTTAGTTGTTCTCTTTCATGAGAAATTACTTTTTTAAAACATTCCAACCAAATGCAATGTTGACCAACAGCAGTCGTTCCGTTCAGCTTGTCGTGCGCTTTCCATCTCAAAATAAACATGGAACGAATCAATCCGTTTCTTTTTCGTTCGATATTCTCACAGTTAGATTCGATCGAATCCACCACTGACGGCAAATAGTCAATTACAAATTTGCAATAGGGCAGCACATTAAGGTTCTCTGCGGTCTCCGGATTATTCTTCGATATTTTCAAACAGGAATATTCCACTCGTCCGTTCGGAAGATCGTCAACAATCCTTTTGGCCTTAAAAATATAATGTACTCTCTCTCGCGAAATCAAGCAATCGTTTCCGTCAACGGCCGCAGTGAGGTCTATAAACTTCCACTGCCGACTCAGCAATGATGCCTCGAGGACCTGAACAGCTACGTTCTCTTCCTTTTCACTACAAACATTTTTAATTTCTACCGCAAGTCGTAAGTTCTCGAATACATCGTCGCCCGAAGCGACGAGGCCGCGTCTTGGAGTCGCTACCACTGCGATGGCCTCCTGTCAAGACAAGAAGTAACCGTCATCAGTTACGGATAGCTAACACGAGAGTTAGAAGAGCATATATGCGGCTCGCCCCGAGAAATACACGACCACTACGGTGTCTACTGTGAAACAGTTGTTATACATACAATCATTTGTGCAGCGATTTCAAGGGTGTGGAAGCCGATTCAAGTTTATACTAGAGGCGAACATCTCTGTGACCCACTCTGATAGCGATACTAACAAATACTAACTAGACTTATAGTAACAACTACTGACTGAGTCTAACAGTTCCATTCCTGCAGTCCTGTTACTAATAAATCCTAATCAATTATCTTATTAACACTTATTTCTTACTGAATGCACACTAATAGTCCCATTCTTATAATCCTATCAGAGGTCGGTTTTAGATGTTCATAGGCGCCATTTGTAACTGACTGCTGTCTACTCGTTTGCTGGTCTCTTAATATAAAAAGGGGCTACGGTCACTCACGGTAACTTTGAAACGGAAAACATGTCGCAGCAGGCGATAGGGGCGGGCGGGCACACCGGTCTCGTAGTAGGCGAGCAGGTAGAGCGTGCGGGCGCGCGCGTGCGGCCGCAGCAGCAGCGCGGCGCGCGCGGCGGGGCCGGGCGCGGCCGCCGACAGCACGCGCCGCGCCAGCCGCGCCGCGCGGGACTCGCGCGCCGCCGCGCGTGCCGCCCGTTCCTCTGCCCATCAATTATTTAAATAAAATATTACCAACAATAAGGAAGCTCCTATTTGACTTGTATTGGCTTTGACTTGTAGTAACTTCCGATGAAATGGGGACTTGAAATTTTATTAACAAATACAGTAATTGTCATCTAAAAGATTAAGTAGTTTTAAATTGAATACTCATCATTATTATTACTGATATTCATTATTTGTATACAATTTATTTATTTTCCTGTATAGTGGATTATAATAATTAATGACATTTGTTTTTCAAGAAACTTAGAATTTTTTCGTTACGTGCAAGTGCATCTTTCGCTGCTTTCTAATGTGTTTTTTAAAATGAATTAAGTAAACGGAACTGACCTTGGAATGAGGGCGGCTCGCGATATTTCTCGTCGAATAATACTTTAAAATCCTCTTCTTTTTCATCGGGATTGACAAGGCACATACACTCTGGATGCGACATCGCTAGGTGCAAATTTTTCATTGTAACCGGGCCGACATTTCTGAATTCTACGTCGAGCGTTCGGAGTTCCCCGCTTATAACGTTTGTGCTCGTTTCCGAAAAAGTCATCTAAATCGACACATTGCGAAATTATTTCGCATTTTTTTATTGTAGGATAGGCTTGCGTTGTAATGAAAGATAAGTAGGTCGTAGCACCAACACGACTACAGATCGCAAACGCCCTACAAAGTTAAGCGACACAGGGCGCGGTCTGGGAACCGCCAGTGGAACATTGTCACGAACATTTCCGTACTTGGGAGGGAACGTTAAACGTCGTTATCGTCAGATAGAGATAGTTCAATTAAACCTCGTTGGAGACGTTAGAGGGGTTTAAAAACATCCAACGGATGGATTGGCTACTAACCATCGATTAAAGTTAGAGCATTAGAGCAGTGTGGTGGAATAGGCTCACTGCTCCCGCTATTGCTGGGGAGAGCCGTGCCCAGCAGTGGGACGCAAAAGGGGATGTAGCCAATTATAATACAGATATTTTGTAGCTACGTGTAGTATGTTATACATATGTATATGTAGTATCAAATAATGATAATACATACCTGTAAGCATGGTGCATACGGAATTACATGTATTTGCAAGCACTTATCCGGGGGATTTGATCCAGCCCATAGATCGATCTTTCCCGATATCGTTACTCCACCTTCAGTGTCGTTATCTTCTGCTACATTATTGAGCCTGAGAGAAAAGTATAACATCAAACATATACACACACTATATATTATGATAGTTTGATTTGACATCCTCGCTAAGAAAAGAGTAGATGACCCGATAATGACAGCAACACGTTTGCCGTAGACGAGTACACACTCACACAGGTTGTAGGCCTATTTGCCGCTCGCGTATGGAACTTTATAATTAAAACTCCTTATTGTTTATATGTCTTACTACCTTTCCTATAATAATATACAAAAGCGATTAAACAGAAAATTATAATAGTAACGTAAACGATTTACTTGTAAGCTAATCCATTGATATTTAATTGGCCCGTTTTCAATGCTGTTATCGAAAACGTTAGCACTTTTTGGCTATCACCTTCCAGAACAAATGTCTTAATTTTTTGACTGCGTATCAAATCAGTCTCAACAACTTGACCTGCCGCCAACCATGGCTCATTGTTTAACATTTTTTCCTTAATTGCCTCCGTTTCTTCGGCGCTTGGGATAAACTGCCACAGTAGCTCAATATCTTTCAAAAGTAATGGTACTTTCAGAGGGTTTCGTAATGTTATACACACTTGTATTGGTTCTGGAAAAAACATAGAAAGATATAAATATGATAACAGTTGTATCTTTTGCATATTTTTTTTATTTGAATAGAGTAGCAGACAAGCAGGCAGCAGTCCCAAGTGGTTGCCGCTGCCTATGGACATCTGTAACCGACTCCTAACAGGGCTGTTGGGACTGTTAATGTGAATTCAGTTAGTATAAGGTGTTAATAAGAATTAGTTGGTGAGTATTCTTTAGTAACAGGACTGCAGAATAGGACTGTTAGTGATATTAGCCCAGTTAGTATGTGTTCGTAGGTGCAGTTAGTAAATCTTAGTAGTATCCCTATCAGAAGTCGGTCACAGGTGCGTTACTACTCTTGAGGACTCAGATGGTCGCCTCTGGTATACAAGGGGACCGGTAACCGCACCCTTCGTACCGAAACACAGCTGAAACAACTGCTTCACGGCAGAAATAGTTGTGGCGGTGGTACTTTCCCGGGCAAATCGTATACAGGTACTACCACCTAAGAGACTGACCCAAGGAGATGAAGACGACTTTATCATGATTGTTATAGGCCTACGACGGCCCTTGGGTAATAGTAGTAATTCAGACTGTTCGTTATTAAATTATACCGATCTACGATGTTCAATGCTTGTATAATATGGCATTCTATCTCACCCTTTATTATGTACGAAACCACGATAAAGCTGACCTCCTTTAATGCTAAACGCGAAACCGGTCACGATCTCTAGATAAGAAACGATTGGTAGTATTAACATACGTCGTCTCTATAAACTGTCACATCCTCGCATGCTCGATGAAATTGGAAAAAAAACATTTCATTTGTTGGCATTATCTACATTTAATACAAGTACTTTTACTTCCCTGTCTATCCGAATATATAACACGAGCGTTAAATAAATGTGGTGTACGTGTGAAAAGACTAATAGATATTTGACCCTTCAATGTCGAAAGGTCTAAGTCAGATGTAGATATAAGAAAGCTTGTGCCGAAACTAGAACGGAACTATCCCATACCGCCATATTCACGACTTTTGTTCGCGTGATGACGAATGATATTCGAAAAGACGAACAAAAGACAGTAGATTCAAAAATAGAACACCATAGATGTAGGTACAGTCGCCGCGCCTTACGAAACTGCCTCGCTATGTTATTCGTTGTCTATGAAAAGATTTTATTACGCAGCTACACAATGCTTTAAATGAATAAATGTCACTTAAAGTGGTGTGATACAAATGACTTGCTGGAACTCAGCCTTGGTTAATACATGACGGTGAAGGTGTGCCCTGTCGAGTGACATCATGAATACGTAAAGAAATTATGAAATATATGAAAGCGAATACTAATAAATAGCAAACAAAGGGTATACTTTTTTTGTAAATTGCCGCTATTCTTACACTTTTTTCTTTATTGTTTTGCAAGTATCAAATTTTCCACATAATGCTAAAGTGACTTGACATTATATGGAAAATATGGTATCACATTTAGCCATTACTCTACATTTAAGAATTATTTTAATTACCCATAAACGTATTTATTCTATACTGTTTCATTAAAAATAGTAAATTTTAAAGTTCAATTGTTCTTGGACATACAAACGTTAATATCTATCTAGATGCTTCAATTACTACCAGTAATTTGAATATTTAAGCTTCACAAAATAACAGTACTTTAACAGGAAGCACATTATACCGACAACAAAGTGGATTCCTTTTCATTAAAGCATATAGCCTTTGATGACGCATAGCTGTGGTCGGCTTTGGCATTTTGCTATTCAGAATAATGGAACATTATAATAACTTGTTCCATCTTTTAGATAAGAGTGGTATTTCAGGAACCAATTTCCATATTTATGAAAGTCATGACACTATTGTAAATAGCGAGGATACACAAGTGTACCATCAATATATTGTTGTTGTATTTAGTTTGGTATACACTAACTGCAAAGTATATGATGATGATGTAATGATGTTCTAATTTAATTCCGATTTTAATTCTTATATTAAAGTTCCAATAAACTTACAATTATTATTCTAATTTTTCAGAACTTGTAATAATAACCTACTGTATATTTCCTATTAGTTCATCTTTTTTGAGAATCTGAAAATAATAAATTGGCGCAAGAAGCACGAAGTGGACTTTCACTATAATCGTATGAACATTATTCATACATATTATATACAGTGTACATGTAAGCGAAATATCTAATATCGCTTAAGGCGAGCGAAATCCAAATGCGGCAAGTGTGCAGTTTAAACTTTTAACGATTCTTGCCTTTGTTCCGTTGTTATTGGTTTGACGAGAGCTTTTCTTATCAAAAGACGGCTAAACTGCTTCGAGCAACATTGTACCGATAATTCTGCTACTTCAAAGCAACGTTGAAAATGAAAAATGTGTTATAATTTCATAACGCATGTTATTATTAATACTTATGTATTTGTATTTTGTTATTCTCCTGTTCTTATTCTTTATTTATCTTAATTTCAATTCATTGCTCAAATATATTTTGTAATTTTAGTCAGACAATGGAAAAACGCCATAGTTTATATTAGTCAAGTGAGTATTAGTGAACTTAACATATTATATTAGTCAAGTACGTATTAGTGAAGTTAACAAACTTTAGAGCATTTAACGCATAAGTTGAAGCGCTCGTGGCTCCAGCGCGGTTACATCTGTAACTTGTTACTGTTTACTTGGACGTGTGACAGCTAAACGCTAATTTTCACAAGCGTTTACGTGCTTTGGATATTACGTTAAGCATTGGATCCCGGTTATTACCGGTAAATAATAACGGATTAAACTCGTCGGAGGTCTCAAACGTGCTATTAATAAATTAAAGTTAAAAAAACTTTTTAAAAGCAAGCTTTTATTTAATTACCCTAAAAAGACAAAAAGAACTTTGAATTAAATCAAACCAATCAATTTAGTTCGTGTATTACACAATTTATTAAAGGATATAAAAGCTTGTCGATTATATGTATAAAAGTATTTGTGTATAATATAATACATACATATATACTCGTATATGTATGTGGGTACGTTTGTTTACTAGGAAATTAGTGTGTCTCTTTAGCAACTTGCTGATTTTAAACTTATCGAAGCACGGAGTCTCCGTGGTACTTAATACAGAGAGCCCGCATAACGGTGCTAAGTTTTGATTTATACTCGAACATTAAAGTAAGCTAAATTACTACATACGTAGTCGGTAAAGATACCTATCCGATTTGAAAGGTTACATGCTACACTAAATTGATTTTAGGGACGGTTTATCTGTTTAGGGGATAAGACTGAGATTGAAGACATTAAAGGCATTAAATATTGATTAGGTAAAACGTCATTGTTAAGTAAATTAGAAAATTGTTATTCCTTAACTAAGATAAAGCTCATAAAAACGTCATAGACCTAAAACTCTTATATTTGTAGAAAGGCAAAAGTTCGTTACGTTGTCTACCTAAATTCATTAAGTAAACGAAACTTCGTTAACTATCTACTATTTGGTTCGATTTATAGTTATCCTCTAGAGAACCTAGAAGTTTGACTCAAGAATATGCCGAATAATGAAAGAGCTTACTATAATATCTAGCCTTTCAAATATTTTTTATCTACTTTCTTATTTCTTTTTTATCTAAATTTATATAGCAAATGCCTGAATTAGACATTTAGAAACAATAATAATACGAAAGTGCAAATTTTGGAGCCTTATTCGTTTAGAAGGTGTTGCAGACACTATTAAAAAAATTAAATACCGAATAAATAATTACCTAATAAAAAATTCTACGTAAGTTAACAACACATGCTCATATGAGATTAGATATATATTTTTGTTTTTAAAGATTCTAATTCAATTAAATGAAATTATTATTTTGACAATCTAATTACGAATACTTGCAAATGAAACTAAGTACTGACCTTGAGGAAGACCAGGTTTTTGGTTACAAGGTGAGTACTGGGTTATCCAGAGATCAAAGCGCAGCGAAAGCTTGAACCCAGAATTCTAAAGTTAGCTCCAAGAAGAGAATTTTAGAAATTCATCTTAATCTAATATAAATCCACTAAAACCAAATAAACTTCTAAGTATTTATTTTATTTGTGTATGTTATTTTGTTTACTTGTGTATAGCAATAAAAGCGCCCAGACTGCATAAAACAACTTTATTGCAAGTTTATGTGATCTAATTTTATTACATTTTGGCGTTGTACAATAATAGTACCAAGTTACTTTCGTCTCTGTATCCCCAGAGACTTAAATATATTATAGTGGTGAATAACAGACGAGATATTATATTTATATACAATACATATTATATTTGTACATAATTGACATCTGCAAACGCAATTTGGCTACCCCACGTGTTGCGACAATGGAGGCTGAAATTTCACGATTCCATTGGTAGTCTAACGTGTTCTAGCTAGTTTAAATTGGTCACGAGCGGTCAAACTTCCACTGTCTGCCGTCGCTCAGTCTTAACATAACACCTCATTTGCGGTCCAAATGGTGTCGAGACTATAAAGGATTTATTCCTGTCACGCAAGTTTGCGCCCGCATACATACCTACATACTCGTAGATATGTGTCACAGGCATTCTGTCGCTTCAAAGATGTTTTTGCCTGTATTGTGTGCAATACACACGGGTTAGAGCGATTTACAGGGAACATTGACCGCATTGAACGCAGGCAAAAAAAGGCTTTTTCTCCTTATCTCATAGTCTACGGTTCATTGATTTATTGTTTTAGTGGAATTTAAATTTGCTAATAATACCGTGTGAAATACTAAATTACCTCAATTATAGCCACAGCTTTTATCCAGCTCAAAAGGGCAGCTGACTACAGAAAATAATAAAATATGCTCCGGTTCAGTTCCTAACGGAGTAATAAAAGACGAAGTTTGAGCTTATGGTGCCAATGAATAATTTATTAAGCGTACACTTGTGCCTACTTATAGTTTCTAATTCTTTGTGCTAATTTATTTCGATGTACGGACGAAAGAACACGATTAATATTCAATGCCGAGTACCTTAATAATAACACTTATATAACTACTCCGAGGTAAGTGATATATACTAGGCTATTTATTGAAATCAACTGAGTTCAGAATTACGCTCACCTTACATAGCTCAAATTGTAGGTAAAATATTAATTGCCGTGTCATAAACTGTAATTTTTGTGTTAACAATATTGTAATAATATTTTTACAGTTAATCATTTGATTGTGTAATTAATCAAATCTTAATTGTAATACAAATTGGTGCTGATCTTTACTGAACGAAGACTCAAAACTTACCAGATCTACAAATTACTAAGTAATAAAATAAATTATTAAACGAATTTAATTTAAATATTTAAGTTCTATAGATCAAACTGATTATCAAATTAGATCATTCTCATTTATGGGCAACATTTACTATACAATGTGTATTATTAAGAAACAAAATTATTATTTATGTATCCTAGACAGAAATTTTCGACATACAGCAGAGGACAGCAATTAACAATTTATACGCAAGACGGCGCCGCCGAGTAGAAATCAATATGCATTACCGAGGCTTGGTACTCGTATCTTTGCTTTATAGTAGGTACCTACCTCATTTGCATTAGAATTCCGTCTTTGGGCCGTTTATTAACAAAGAGCGGAGATTCCATCGGTACGGAATTTCAGCGAATGGATTTATTACACAAACTATTACAGAGCCTATTTGAAACTAAGATTAGTGTATATTGGTTTACTTCGTGTCGGTTGTCCGGTGAAAAGTTTAATTTACGTGCCCCTAAAGTTTCATGGACAGTCCACAACTCAATCCTTTCTATTATACTGTACACTTGAGGCTTAATTTGGCTTAATTTGGTTTTAGTATACAAGACAGCTTTAGAGATAAAAGATTTTGTGATTTTAATGACACTGTTATTAATGACGTTTACGAATGACGCTTCGTAACATAACATTCAATTTGTGATTAACAGACTGTTTTGAGGAGCCTGAAATAATTCATCCTTTAATCCGATAACCACGCAACATGCACATCATATATGTATTAAGGATCTCATACATACTAAACAGTTTAATGTTTTGCATACGACGAAGTCGTCATTTATTGCTTACATTTAATACATTAACATTATTTTAGTTATTTTGGATTATATTCTTAAGATAACAAAACACTATCGGACATACACCTCACCATCTGGGTACAATACAATCTTCTTTCTGCCAAGGCTGGAATCATATTGGAAATATCTACTAATCAAACTAAGCATGACCGACGATGATCACTTACTCATATCACCAAGTGACCCGTTTGGATGCTTTTTCAGTCATTTTGAATATTACAAGAATCACGGCTCGCGTGATACAGGTTTTAAATAGAATCAAAGGTCGTAGACCGTAATATAATTTCGACGTAAAGCCAGTGTTCGTTAGTCACGTGCGAGAACAAGATTGTTTGCTGTCTTATCTCGGTTATTCACGTGACTGCGAGCGGGTTTGCTTGTTCAGTAACGCGCTGCATACTAATATGTAAGAGCGTAATCAGGGTAACTTGATCTTATTAAAGTGCTTTAGAATTCGTCAAATTTCATAATTAATTGATTCATGTGGAATTGATTTTGAGATTCTTCTTATAAACGAATACGAATATGGAATAAAATACGAATACTATTTTTGTATAGTAGTAGGTATGTTAAGTGGATTGCTTAAAAAAAAATTTACTTATATTTTGTTTTTCTACCTCGTTCTCTCAATGCTGTGGATCTCGATCAGATAACTTTATCCTGTTCATGTTCTAGTTACAAAAGGCATGGACTGCGTAATGCAAGCAGCCAAACGCTACCATCTTGATTGTATCTAACCAACCTGTTCGCTTGACCCCTAGTTCCGTATGTTCAAAATAAAAATATATGATTAATAATGGTTACCACAGTTTCGTACACCGTACATTGTGCTCCAACAGTTCAGAAAGCAGGATATGACGAACCGATTTACTTTATAATAATTGTTGAGCAGCAAAAAAACAGTGAATAGAAGTTTTATAGGCAAGTATACGTCACCTCACTTTCTATTAGGTAAGCTCGGAGTCAAACGTAAGCCTAGGTTACATTTTTTTAAATCGTTCAGTCTGGGCATCTCGTGAATAATGCATAAGTTGTTAATACCTATCCAATTATCAGCGTAAAAATAATATATATTCATTAGAAAGAAAATTTTAGCCGAGAAGGCTTAAAATTAAAATACTTTATAAGTAAGTGGTTATTGCATACTTTTCTGTTTTTTGTTTATTTTTCCCACCAAACAAGATTATCATAACATTTGAGATATTTATGTATTTAACATTTCATAAATTTAAAAATATTTGTAATTCAATGCGATTTTTTTATGAACTCGATACATCTAGTATACCTATGTATGTACATAGGTACTTGTTATTAAATTTAGTCTAGTTCAAAGACAACTTATCACAACTTTCGCAATATTCTTGGAGATTTGCTAGCAATAGACAAATTATGAAACGTATATGACTGGAATAAGGTTACTAAACAAGAGTGTATATAACCGAAAAGAAATTATTTTCTCCATAAAACTGGAGATACCATAAATATCTAGAGCTTATTCTGTCGAGTTAATTTGCGAGAAACGAAATCTTTTATGCCGGCGTTTGTGTGGTAGAAGATAATGTTATTAAGGCTTTTGTCATAAAATGTCCGCTGACTTCTTTTTTCGTACCTACCTGAGTAGAATAAGCATTTTCATAAGCGAACCACTACTTTAATGGAAGGATTAAAGGTCGGTTAGTCGAGAGCACCTGTTTAAGGAACATTGTTGTCAAATAAACAACTAATATATTGGTTATTAGAGGAAAAATCATTAAGTACCTAATATTTATTGAGATATTTTATTAAAACCGTGAGGTTCTATTTTAGACATTCATCATTCAGCTTCTAAAAGTGATATGTAGTCAACTGATTTTAGTATCATCCAAGACAGTGGTACGCGCGCTGCAACAAAGTACATCAAAAATACCGTAAAATATTTCATAATATTTTTCATAATATTAGATACGAAATACACGCGTTAACTTATTAAAACCAATAATATCTGTGTAATAACTACATTACACAAACAAATAATTTTTAAAAATAACTGGCGTACCACGGTCTAAGTATTTCCAACCAGTTGCGATTCCAACTTAATTTACCATGTATTGATGAAATAATATTAACAGTCAGTACAATCATTAATGCAATAATCTCAACGGTACGGAACTGAGTCCAGCAATAGGAGTATCTAATAAGATTAAATATTATAAAAGTTGAAACCTGTTGCATCTGACATTTTCATTACGCAATACTTGGCAGAATGAACTTTGCTCGCTAGAGCTCATTTAGTTCCGTAAATTAGTTTTCTGATGCCGTGAATTGACTAAATCTTTTTCTACGATAAGATTTAAAATGGGACACTTTACAGAATTTACTAAAGAGAGACATTAGATCAAATAGTGTTACATTAAAACGTATGGATATTAGATTTACACATCATTATTGCCATTAAATATTAAATGAGGACATATTAACATCAAACCCGTATACAATAGTGAAGCAAAAAAGGATTGAAAAAATATGCCCTACATTTTCGTTACATAAAGAAGCGTTTCTAGTATCCACTTCAGTTTTGGACATTATAATAAGCATGTCCGACCGCTAACAAAACATGTTTTGATAACATGTAACAAAATGACATTCAATTTAAGCAGATTTAATTACATAAGTTTCGAAGTATCAGTTAAATTGTTAGTTTATAGTTTATAGTGCGTTTGAACTATACACCAACTTCAAAAGTTACTGTCTCATAGTTTCAACTTCATTATTCAGTTAGGTCAGTTAGGACGCTAACAAGTCAGCTGAATATTTCCTGAATATAAATATATAACATAGGGAATGGTTATTTATTACAAGTTAAAATATTTGCTTAGTGATGTTCAAACAAAATCATGTTATCTTTCAATGTATGTATCATGACAAAGAAAGCTGTAGGAGTAACTATTTGAATAAGCAATGTAGACGGTGTGATGAGCTATATCCGGACGTACAAGTGTCCTTTAGGTGTCGTTCTAAATATACTACAATTCATATACTTAAATATAATTTCATTACCGTATTCCGCATTCTTAGTAACCAAAACTTACCAAATTATTACTGTGGTGAAAACTCAAAAGTCGAGGAGGACTTTAATGAGTATACTGATTGAAGTGCTCCCGGGAACACGGAAACATCATAAAAATGTGCCACCAACGATCACATATTTTAAGTCCATCTGGTGCATTGCTTAAATTGGAAATGTTTTACGACCTTCCGCCGCATCTGGGCTACAAGCACTCAACGTTTCACATTCAATTGTATGTTAATGACATACAATAAAAACGTCTATTAATAGTAAATCCAAACAACGCTATCACATAGCCATTACGCTGAAGGGAAATATAAATCGCGACGAAGACAGTTTTATTGCTACCTTTATAGATTGCATTACGCGAATCTGAACTGTGAGTGAGGTATCGCCTTACGTTTGGTTCGCGGCGGATGCCCCAGATAACCTACCCATTTATTCAAACAATTCACGAAAGCCTATTCAGGAAACTGAATACGTTATAAGAATTTTAATATTATGTAACTCACATAGAAATAATATTAAATGATGTTTGCAAAATAAGCTACTCGTATTTACTATGGCAGACAAGGTTTTGTGATCGATTTCTTGCCTGATATGATTATAGCGTTTTCTATGAATTACTTATCTCCTTAGATGTGCCTTGTGCATGGCATCCAATAATACATACTATACATGAAAGCCTTTTGCAGAGCGATCACAGGAAATCGTTGCTTTGAAATCACTGAATCGTTTTTTCGAATAGCACCACCAGTAGCCTTTTGAAAGTTGCTAGAGAATATATATAAAACCATATTTCCTTTAGAATAAAATTGATAAAACAAACAGAAGTGCCGTAGTAAAAGGAATATGGTTCTGAAATCACATTTATTCATTGATGAAATTATTGAACTTCGACCTTTGCTTGAATAAATGGAATGAATGGATTTGCCTCAAAGTTTCTACGCGGGATGATATAAAGCCGAGTGAAATTGTTTTTCCGCCATTTTGCTATTTCAATGCATGTGCATTATACGAATTTTATAATTGAATCTATCTTTTGAAAAACTCTGCTTGCCTTTATAGGAGATTTATTGACAATTGACATTCATTGTTTATTTATTTTATAAAAACTATCCTGTCTCTTAAGTTGGATCAAATAATAGCTATGTACAAAATTTCATTGAAATCGGTTCAGTGGTGTTGGAGATTTTCGCAAACGAACATCGTGATACGGGATTTATATACATATATATGAGATAATACGTATAAATGTATAAATACATTCTTAGATACCAACAGGCTAATCACTTATTTATTAGTAAATTGTACTTCTTTATCTATTTTAAACAGGTGTCCACAAGAATGTATACTTTTGCCAGATGTTAAAAACGACAAATGTGTATCAGTAGGTACAAGTAATCTTCAGGCGAGCTGTGGCACAAAGCCAAGGCATTTTGTAATGGGGTCTGTATGTACTCACTCCGGCAAACATAATATCCGCTTTTATGCTTTGTCCACATCTCGCCGAATACTTTACAATCCAAGTATGTTTGGGCCGCTATCCAGAGAGTACCTTTGCTTTATGTTTTGCTAAAATAAAATATCTTTAGTCATTATATCGAAAGCTTAATTAATTTAGGGCTCGCTTGCAATTGATATTATGAATAAAGGCTTTTACGGATAGTTCAATTTCATGTAATGTTACAAAGTGGAAGTTAAATATTTAATTTTATTTCCCTCGTTATTAAAATGTTATGTTTGGTAACTCCAAAGTATGATAAAACTTGGTAAATATTGTAATAACATGCTACAATATATTAGATGTGGTCTAAAAACTCAGCTTGTGCTGACACGAGATAGTAATCCCGTTAAGCGGTGTTTTCACTCTCCCTCCTGAAATGTTATGCGGGACTTGTGACTTGTGGACTCCTTAACCAACAGCCAACGCTAAACTTTTATCGGGTTTTCTAAATGCATTTAAAATACCTTTTAAATATAGATTACATTATCTTTAATTATATTAATAATTTAGACAATTCCATATTAGTTACACTTTAAAAGAATTTGAAGTAGATATATGTAAGACGCATCTTACCAGGTAAAAATCAGTAGGCGTTTAGCGGCTACCTGCAATTTCAGAAATAAAAGCACTTTTAAAGGTCAAGTTGAAGAGCGAGCCTAATCCAAACGCTATTAAATAACCTTTCGAGGTTTCTAGTACGGCTAAGCAATTACCTTTATTCAATTAGATAACCCCAGAATAACAAAAGGTTCATGGAAACCTTTTCTGAATTGGAAAATGCAACTTCTAAAATACAGTTATTTGAAAAAAATGGTTCCTAATTTTATTAAAGTGGGTTACAAGATATTAGTAAGTTCAATAACTATTCAATTTAGGGAGAAGGATTTTAACTGAAATATGCAGAACCGCAAACCAATATTACGCAGAATTCTTTTAATGTTTTACGCTAATTGGGACACGTGCAATAAATATCGAGAATACTGCATTATTTATTATAGTCTTAATCGTCCGTATGTTGTTTAATTTTGTCTTGTATTAACATGACAAGATGCGACAATATTTGAGCTTCGCGGAATATTACGTCGCTAATGGCCACTATAATCAGGTCGGGTAAGCGATAATGGCATAGCGAGTCGTGGCCCTGCTATTGCCTTATGGGGTAAATGACACCGTCGCAAAGGAAATAACCTTAATTGTTGCCTAAATTGGACACTTCAGGCACACGTAAAATGTTTTCCCGAGAAATAAAAAAATGTATTCTGGAATGAATGAATTTCTGGGACAAGCCACACGTTTCAGCTTAGCTATTATTTTAATGTGGCTCTTTCGTCCTGGTTTTTCGAAGGATAATTTCCAAACAAATCATATAGGCCAATTGAAATTAGGCAAACAAATTGAACCCTACGAATATTACTTCAATATGAAATATGAATATAATCATCAGCTGACCACTTAATATTACTTTAAACTGAAGAGATCAAGAGAAGTAACACAAAAAAGAGAGCAAGTATTATTCACTTCATATAAAATCGATGATTAGGAAGGTCACCGTAAAGCACTTACCAGAGAGCATGACAGAGGGTTAAGGGGGTGTCGAGTGCTTGCACTGCTGAGATAAGTTCATTTAAGTATCTACAAGAATAATGACTTATAGAGACGATGTTACGGTGTAAAAATTTATAGAAGGAATAAACTTAAAGTGTTGGTTTTGAAAGAAACCAAGACAATTTATCTGGATACCAACCTAGTAGGAAAAGGCAATTTATTGTTACAGTGATAATGTGATGTATGACATTTACTAAATGTGAGTAATTGTATAACATAATTTATCTGCATACCGCACTTTACAGTTACTCCGAATAAAACCAAATAACGGACGGATGTGTTTCATTGTGCTCCCTATATTAACTTATTATACCACGTTGCAGTATATAATAGATAATACCTTTATAACTGATAATTTTGTTTATCATGAAATAAATCAAGACACAACAATTAGTGAAGTTAGGTTTACAAAAACAGTACACCACCAAGAACGTTGACTGGAAACAACGGAGGGCTCGTATTGGGGAATTTCGGGGAATTTCTAAACAGCCCCAAGTTTCTTGACAGTGTTTCGGTGATATTTTATCAAGTTTACATCTTGAAGTTTATATAATTAAGAAGAAAAGGATACTATTCGGAATTTGCTGAACTTGTTTAGTGTAACGTAGCAAATTTAATTAACGTCAAGATGTCTGTAAAAACCTGTTTTTATACTGAGCTAGTTTTCTAAGGGCCTAAATGCTGTAAGGCAAAAGTCGAAAGAAGTCGAAGTAAAACCGCTTGGATTAATTAACGAATACTAAGCAGTAACAAAGCCTAGGAAGTGTTACTACGTGATGAGCGCCCTAAGTCATCGAGGACTATTTATTAATTATGAACCTTCTCCTATAATATGTTTTACATTGTATACAAAATATTTAAGTACCATTATAATTTATGATTATTTACATTGTATACAAAATATTTAAGTACCTATAACTTATAGTTCAATATGTTTTACATACGCAAACAATGTCATTCGTTGTTTTCGAACCTCATGCTTATAAATTCTGGTGCTAGATATCATGTTTACTATCCTATAAGGTCATTGAGAATAATTTTGCTTGAATATTTTTGACTTAGTTTACCGATGGCAGGCCAACTGAGTTGTTTTCAGCGAGTGACTTATGTATTTTCAACGTTAAACTTACCTTTTCGGATGACATTACATACAAATTTATTACTTAAAAATGTTGTATGCACCGTAACTTACAACCGATACGAATATTATTGTCATCATTACATTATACATTGATATTCGTCATGATCTTGTTCTTGTTTGTGGTCATCTGAAAAACGTCATTTTTTCATGAATTAAGGGCTCAAGTGACTTGTCGTCCATGCTTTTTGAAATTTTGTTCTTGTTGTTCTATCAAACGACAGCTTTGTAGCTGAGATGTTTTGTAGACACTAATTTATTGTTAAGCACTATAAAAGATATCTAGCATGTCATTAAGAATTTGTAATATGCTGATGTTTTATATATATTATGATATGTATATTTAAGTACCTTTGTAACATCTACAAAGATTTTTCATAATAAAATTCAACTTTACCAGAAATAAATCTTCATTCAGATACGGTTTAATTTTATTGATGCTCTTATTGAATTCTTTTAATACTATTTCATTTGTAAGGAATAGAAGTTTCATGTCGAGAAGTATTTGCAAGAAACTTTCGAGTTTAGTTAGACAGCGCCTCGATTACAATTTGCGTGGAATTATTCATTGCAAAGAGACTTTGATGGATAATCGTTGTACAACACGGGAAGTAGGATTCGAGGAGATGTCACGTTTAAATGGCTCGTTGATTTATTAAGCGTTAAAGGAATTTTGGCTGAAATTACCACATACCACAGAACAAACAAATGTGCTCATCACACAAATGTTTGTCCTGAGTGGGAATCGAACCCTCTATCTCTGGATTTTCATTCAGGGTCCCTAACCACTCGCCCAGAGCCCATATAGGTTATTTGAAATATTAATAGACCTATAGAGCTACCGTTGAAGTTAATTGTTAAATGCTGTGCAACTCACGTTCTATATTCAAGCTTAAATAGGACTAAAGTTCTAGTAGTAGTCTCTCAAACAGTTATTATTCTCGGAGAACAAAGTCGAAAGCTTCATTTGCATGCACTCTAACTTCGTATCATCTAGACCGGATATATTATAGACGCAGTAAGTTGGTTTTTTCTTTTTATTGCGTTTCAATGTCCTGACAAAGTATACGCTACAAAAATTAAAGAAATAGCATGTAACATTTTTATTGTACGGATTTTTGTGAGGTGAGAATATAGTTCTACGTTTGTATGCAGTTTCTCATCTGGAAACCTACAAATCTCGAGCCTCGGTTTCATGAGAACTCAGAAGGATCCTCAAGACTCGCTCACAAAATTATTTCCGCTGTCAAGCGACAATGCACGCATTGTTGTGCTCTCGGTAAAAGCGAAGTTGGTGAGAAACCTCCTACAGCTCGTGTATGTAAACTTCTTTCGAATGGCGTTGAAATATAATATTGGGGAAAGTATATCAAAATGTTATGAGATAGTTACACTATTATTTCCAGTTAATATAACTAGATAGTATCTGCCTTTTTGTCGCTTTGTCATTAAACAGATGGGAAGCATGAAACAACATGGCAGTTAAAGCATTTTTTAGTAATAAATATATTTATTTATTCCTCATTTGAATTTACTGAAACGCAGACTGATCAGCCAGACTGATCAGACTTAAACCAATATTCAGCATCATTGAATCATTCAACCAATATTCAGCATCATTGTTTTAAAAACACATTATTAAAAACACTTTACCGGTTCAAAGAGCTTTTAAATCAGTACTCGATGCAAAAAATTATGCATTCAATGAACATAATTTTCAATGCTAACACACAGTTGAAATTAAATTTATTCCCAATACTTAATTGAACCAATCGCGCCACTAAGTGGTGTATCTAATTACTGCAGCGGCGGGCGGGCCAAGACTTTAATTAAACCAGAGAAATCACATTAGAGCTCTTGTGTTTACACAGCACGGTTGCATATGTAAGCGACTGTTGACGTTCAAGTTACTGAAATCAGCGATAAAGCTATACGTATGTATGTATAAAAGAAGGCATTGGCCCATTACATACAAAAATGTTTAGTTAGAAGTTAAATTGTATTCATTTGTGCATAACTTTTTCGTGAAGATCTGGCAAATGCCTTATAGGAATGGCTTAAAAAATAAGGCATACATAAATCTACGTATACAGCTAAATCACTAGGTAGTCTATACCAAACTGTAAAATTACTTTGGTATTATAATAAAATAATTTGTTGTTTAATATTTTCTACGCTTCGCTTAAGAAATTGCAACGCAGATATACCGCCTCAGTAGGACGAGACATGTCGCTAGCACAAAGGAATTCTTTGCTTTATAATTTGATTGTACAATGCATTCGCCGTCTAAGCTGCTCTGCAGTTAAGTTTATAATCTTGAAATCAAATACAATTTAGTGTTGACTCTTGGAAAGCGTTCACAAAAGAATAAGAAGAATAAGACATAAGAATAACAAAGGAAATAAACAATATGAGACTGATATGGTAATGTTAGATATACAAGTATTGTTGATTTAATCAATTCAGGTTAAAATGCAAATTATCATGAAAATTTGATGACTTTACGTTGGTAAAATTGGTAGGTGTGTAACTAAAATAAAGCTTTCTTCAGAAATTTTTATTTTTGTCGAATTTTAAGTTTTATATTTTTTGTGGAGACGAAAAATGTAATTTTTAAAATAAAAAGAGTAGAGAATACCGAAAATTATCTTAATATTATAATATAATAACCAGACTTACAATAAAGAGAATTTATTTGGCATTGTTAATACTCCTGTATCATAACTTTGAAATTGCCCCGTTCCTAGGTCTCTTGTTCTCAAAACTACTAATAAAACTTTTTCTTCGTTACTCAAATTCTATGACTTGTCTAAAATGATAATAATTGTAATTTATTTTGTATTACTATGTTACGTATTTTTTTAATGTACAATTATTTCAAGTTTATGTACTGTTCCACTGCTGTAGTGGCTTATTTCAAGTTTATGTATTGTTCCACTGTGTATTAACCAGTAATTATGCAATTGAGTACACTTTTAACATTGAAACAGGCAGGCGTCACGAGGCTGAATGTGTCAAATGGATTAGCAAATATTTTTTCACTGAAGACTTAAAAGCAGGCAGACAAGCCAGCTGATGAAGTGCAATACAAAAAATCGTTGCCGACTCAGAATATCTCAATGAAACTTTTAAATATACGAAACTAAAGGAATTGTAGAATATAACTTATGTATTATATTCAGTTAAACGACAATTTTCCCTGCGAGAAATGTCGGCAAGAACAAAAAGTAAGTAATGGGCTTTCATTACCCTAGTATAGGGCAAAATTTAATAAAAATGTGCAATAGTTTTGCCTTTGTAGTATACACTGAGCAGAAGAATGACGTCAAGTCTTTTGTTACATTACAAGTGTTGAGTTTCCATTTTGAAACTGCTCTTCATTGTCAACTGCACCTTTGTAAGAAGAAACGGGGAGTTTAGTTCGCCTAAATAGAACTTTAAATATCATTCGCTGTAACGGTGAAACAACACACAATGAGGGGGAATACCTAGTGTTATATAAAAATGTGTAATGTGTCTGAGGTGTGGAAGTCTGCAAATCCACACTTTTCCACTGTGGTCGACTAAGGTCTAAAACTCTATTAGTATAAGAGTAGACCTATGGGTCACTAGACACGTATAGTAACGAATCAAAAAAAGTTTGGAAAAAAATATTATTGTTGTTATTTTTGGACGGTGATTGGACGTAACATCGACTCAGAATAAAGTAGCTCACAGTTTGTTAAAATGCAAGGAACTTTATAACAAGCTTTAGATAAATGTTGAAAGGGACAATTCGAAAGGAAAAGTCAAAATGCCTATCCAGAATGTCATAATTTCCGGATTTTCATTTAAAGCAGTGAAATGCACCATGAACTAAATATACATACATGTATATAAAACAGGAAAAATATTCCCAGTTCAATAGATATAACTTTTATGAAAATATGAAATTATATGGTTACGAGGGGAATATTTTACGCGTCATGCATGCAAGGATAATAGATGAAAACCATCTCCGTGCAGGGAATAGCGCTATCGTTGATTCTACGCCGTAGACACTCGAGACGCGATTGTATGTAGCCTCAACTCTACATTGCTGTTATAGAGGTATTCTACTGATAGAGGTCTTGACAGTAGGCATTTAAACTACATGTGGTTTGGAGCTTTTATGAAAACATCTTATCCAATTATCTAAATAGTGACTCTATTCGTGTAGATATCGATATCAACGGAAATATTATAGAAATTGCTAATGTTTAAATATTTAGAACATGAATATTCATTTGATTTGCGAACAAAAGTTGATGTTTTGTGAAAAATAATTTATTACCAATGCAATCGTATAAAGTTATCTATGCTCGTTGATTTAATATTTGAATTGTTGTATCGCACTGGTGTAGGCCGCTCTCCTACTCGTATAAGTATGATCAACATTTTCCTACGTTACAGTCGTTTTCAAAAGAGCAAGTATTATTAGCTGTAGCTGTCGGTGTAATAAATTGTGTGAGCGATGTCGGCAGTGAAAACATCAAAGCGTAAGTTAGAGATACGCACTCTCTGTGGATGACTGTTTACAATCGAAATCAGAGAATCACGTCACTTTACTACGAGTACACTGACTCGCATTTGAGCATAACAGGTGAAGAAATTTACGAGTACGTTTGTAGAATCTTTTGTCGTGAATACTATTAAATACTGTTCGACAATGAGTTATGTGAATTGTGAAAGAAGTTTTTATGAATGTTATTTGTTGCTGATTTAAATTGAGATTTCATTTTTATTTCATTTTAAGTTATAACTCTTTCTGGTCTGAATATTAAATTTTCTTCTCTTTATTTAACACCTTAATTTTTTTCGTTAATGCACAATTCAATATGGCTGCTAAAATGTTAAAGTAGCATAATAATTATAGATTCATGTCAATAATGCAAAAGTTTAATACGTTTACCTTCATGGACTGCCTTCGTAATTGCAATATTCAAGTTTTACATAAATTTTACATTTCTATGAAATAATTGTACCAGGTTTTACCCCAAAAGACCTGTTGCTGTTATTATTATTGTTATTACAGCAATAACCGTAAAGTTTAATTACTGTAAAGGCCCATAATATCGTTACATAAGTTATTATATTGTGTACACTGACAAGCACGAAAATAAATTAGCGCGACGTTAATGAAGGCGTGGCGTGGGCGCACTTCCTCGATTTGCATATGATGTTCGTTTCAGCAAAGCCATTTGAATAATTGTTCAATTTCATTTGGTGTGACTGTGCGTGTTTATCCGATATTTTATGACGGATCGCAAATCCTTTAACATCAATATCAAAAGGGATATCGCAATATAAACATTTACCATTGAAAAGGCATCGGAATCTTTATTGTCTATTTCGAAAGAGTGTACTCGTACCTATACATTGTTTACATTTTATACACCGCTGAGTTAGTACACGGTCCGTATCTACACAGAGATTTTTGCGATTTGCATAGGCATCACATTCGTTTTACCAAAGCAATTTGAATACTTGATTGTGATTGTGGAGGCTATGCATTGTAATCAATTTATTTTATGTACCTACCTTTTATATTCCATACAAATAATTAAAATTGAAGGAATTGACTCTGTTTTGAGATGAACTGAGTTTCCCAATTCTATACGGTATCAATAATTTTCAAATTAAAACATGAAAAAAATGTCTTTATAATTGATTATATGTATGTACAATAATTCAGTCGTTTTGCTTCAGTGGCTCAGCTCTGCAATTGTGCATAACCTCGACAGTTAGCTCGCCGTGAATTGTTCAAAGACTCGAGCACTTGTCAAAAGGCAAAGGGTTACAAAGCGAAAGTTTTAATGCCACGTACTGAGCTGGGCCATAAGACGTTGTGGAAATTTAGTATAGAGACCAAATTTCAAATTTCTGCCGCTATAGTATTAACAGTTTAAAACTATGCAAGATTTTCTTTGCATCAGTATTTTATATACTTTTGTAATAAGCATGGATGTGTTATACATCATAGACCAAGCAACAAGCAACTAATAGTACATATAATAAAGATGTGGTAATGGAAAATCAATCAATCAAATTCCGTGATAGCATAGTGGTTTGAAATTAAGTCTGGGTTCCTGGCACCTTTGATTTGTTACGAGCGTTTTATAGTTAAAATTTAAATATCACTTGCTATAACGGTGAAGGAAAACATCTTGAGGAAACCTGCACACCTTAGAAATGTTATGAAAAGTATAATATTTTTTGAGATGTGTGAAGTCTACCGCACTAGCCCAACATGGTAGACTACGGCCTAAATCCTTGTCGCTATGAGACGAGATCCGGTCCAGCAGTGGACCAATAACAAGGGGCGAACAACGAAAATAAATATACACAGATAACATAAATATGTCTATGGTGCCTTCCGTATTGCTTAAGGTTTGATTAAGAGATCTTACCTTGCCAATAAAGGTATGTACGAGTGTGTATGTATATGTGACGTAAGATATTTATTGGACTTATTATAAAATCTCCTTATTATATAGTTTACTCCCTGTAAAATTCCTTAATCGTGCCATCAGATCTACACTAAATTAGAAACTACTGTGAGAAAGCCGTATTAATTGATTTCGCTGTAATACGTACAGAGAATTTCCACTATTCAAAGCCGGCGACAATTTATAATTAAACTACAGGTCAACACTTACCTGCCTACGTGCTAACTACTTGTGCGTAATTCTCACGCACGCCATCTCGTCCCCATACTTTGCACCCTTCGCCGAGGATTAGCAACAAAGTTTCGTATATATTTCATAAGGAAATGGAACTTTCCTTCCCTAATGATGTAACCAAATCCTTTAGTTTGGGAGACCATTGTTGCTTTATGATTAACATAGGTAGGTATATTTTATTTAAAACCACATACAGGGAAGCAATTCTGATGACAGTGTTTATAATAAAATTACCCACATGTTCTTAACTACATAATATGTATAATAATTTGCAGTAACAGAACGTAATAACAAAGCTGTGGTTGACAACTGTTTACCACTTCATATACACCATTTTGTTTGCGTGCACAAATACATGTATTTCAAAAAATGTAATCGACAATATTTTGGTCCGATATCCATATGAACATGTTTTAATTCTTTTAATTCTACATCTCGGCGACGTCGACATATGTATTAGTCATGAGTTGCGACTAGAATGCAATGCATAGTTTGGCTATTACTGTAATATAATATTACACAGTAGACTACGCTTTACAGCAAAGAGGTTGGGAAACGTACCTATCATAAAGCGTTCCAGTGTTCAACATAGTTCAGAGACTCGCCCGCATCCGCTTATTTCAACCGCTAAGCAAATGCTTTCTTTTCGTTTTATGGACGGGTCACATAGCCACAGATAAGCGAAAAATCACAAATTAGTGTTTATTAATAGTCAGACAGAAGTTAGCTGGTGTGACAAAAACAGGGATGAAAAAATGTTGATAAAAAAATTTCATGCAAAATGTTCATGCTTTAAAGATTTATAATAACGTAGGTATGTTACGACACAAATATAATCATGAGCAAATTAACAAAAATGAAATATTATAAAGGGTAGCTGCTTACAATGAAATATAAAAAAACAGATTATGAAACATCGCATGTTTTTACTCTAAAGGTAATGCGTAGTTGGAAAGAATACAAAACTTTCATCACAAACAGTCCGTACCTAATATCGAAGTTTCTACTATAAACCATAATGTATTCAAATAAAAGTTTCTAGAAAAAATCTCGAGGAAAATAAGTGAACTTTAACCCATTGTACTCCGCGCAAACTTACGAGTAGTTTCTGTTGTGATTAACTTGTATTATTACTAAGATGACGATGTCGAAAAAATTCAGTCAAACTTACATCACGAGTTCACAAGCTCGCGATATCGGCCTTTCAAAGATTAGGGGGATTTCCTCTTACAACGTAATATGTAATTCTGAAATGATGGATTGGACAAGGTGGCGGTGTTTGCGAATCGTTCGCAAATTGCCTCGCTTCCTTGTAGCGTTCTTTATTCTCTGACATGATTGAGAGTTCACACTAACGACGAGGGGACGAGATAGAATTATCTCGTGTTATAAAGCATTTTACAGAAAAAGTAGATACAAATTTATTTACAACTTTATTATTGTACTGTAACATCAGTTGATTTTAATTATCTTAATTCACTTTTTTAATTATGCAATGAACGAGTCACAATTATATTTTTTTATACGCGGAATAAATCAATTAATATTCATCTGTAAAACGAAATATTACTTCTGTTGAAATTCGAATATATTGCTTATGTAGAATTTTATATATGACGGTATCTCGAACGGTATTTAAACGTTGAATTTAAACACAAGAACTTTCTATAGATCGTTATTGTAATCAAAATGTTTGATAAGTTATGCTACTCGTTGCCATTCTATTATTGTATTTATAAGGTACACATTATTTACATCCATTCTGCCTAGTTTTATATTTTCTCTTACATCTACATATTTACATAGTAGGTATTCGTAGTGTATATCGAGTCTACTCTAGAATTTATACCAACATTCTTGTACCGTTTATTGAGTAGAAATATTCTTATTCTCAAATAAAAATACTGTTCATATATGAATGTGAGTAAATAAACAATGCCCTGAGGAGCGCCGCTACGAGAATGTCGCTTGCTGAACCGCACCAAATACATGCTTAAGTAAATGAAATTTTCCAACACAACCGACCGCAAAATGTCAAAGTTACACTCAGTATTTGCTATACTAGTATTGTAGCCTTTATTCATTATAATTTAATAATCTACGTACGCTTACTAATAATGTTCGTTAGCCCCTCGGTCTTACAATACTGGGGATGTAATGGAAGAAATTCTTATGTACCTTAGTGGTTTTTTAAATGCTGCGCTAAAATAACTTGTTTGTATCTAATTTGTACATAGTAAATAAATTTAAAAAAAAAATCTAAATAGCTGTTTATTAATTGCAATGTACATATTATACCACTATTCGTAAACCGGAACCGTAATATTGCAATATCACAAAATGCTTGCAAGATATGAAATTGTGAAATATGCGTCTTTTATCTGTTGTATGTTATAAAGTAGGTAGCTATGTAGCTATTTGACATGTGTATAGAATGCATAGATTTCTGAAACGATAACAAGTATAAATGTTGTATTGCTCTACGTATTCCGAACCCAATCTTGATATCGTAAGGTCCGTGGGCAACTTAGGGTGCGTCTCGGACATAAGCCTACACGATATTGCTATCTATTCCTATCCACTCAGACTTATCACGCTTCTTTGCCGAAGGTCAATTGTATTACGCTCCTAAGTCAATAAATTGCAACTACTATCACTAAGCCAATTATGTTCAGGATAAGATAGCATTCATCAAATCCTTTTGGTGTATTCCAGTATTGTGGGTAAATAAAATCCGATAAATAGCTCACCTAATATTGAGAGAAAATATAACTTGTCAATATTACATGGAAATACTCCTACGTAAATTTGATATACATGTCAGTTTAATTATGTAACTTATCATAATATTTTTGTAATCTTCGGACTATCGCACCTCAATAAATATTCTTAAAAATAAACATTACTACAATTTTTTTATCTGTGTAGCTGTTTATAAAAAGCGTTACGTGAATCTCGTAAACATTTTAATGTAAATTTTAGATTAATACTATAAAGATTGCTTTAACTATTAGTATGAAATAGGATAATGAATATGATTTATACAAACAACAATAGAAAATCTTATTTCGATTTAATAAATTTTAAATACATATGCACACTAAAAATTCCGATCTCCGCTAAGTCTGTCGTAAGGAACTTTGTTCCAATAACATTGAAAAATCAAACACTGAAAATAAAACCTATTGACCTCACTTCCAATGTAAACCTAATTTTTTATTGTTTCGTAATTTATAATTATGTACATTAATATTTTCAGGTTGTCTCGAAGAAATCTATGGCGATAAGATTGCGTTATTGTACTAATTGGAATTAGTTTACTAAAATAATACGAAATTCTTTTGATGCTATAAAGTGTAGGTACAAAATCGAAAAATCAAAGCGAGCTGTATTTTAAATATGTATTTATTCCCTTGCCCTATTTCATAGGGACGTTGAAGACTTCTATTTTCGCTTTTAGCTGTGTGCTGCTGTTTCACGTGAGCGAAGCGGTAGCGGATGCAGGTTTCGTTTCACAAAAAATCTTTGTGCGGTAAAACATATGAATAATAGTAAAGTGCTTTGTTTTTCCGCTCTAATTATACCAGAGTTCCGAGGCTTTTGGATTTTATTTTTCATCAAAATACCGAACGACCGAGACCCTCGCCTCGGGCGTCTACTTTCATGTCCTTTTGTACTTGTTCGTCGTATGCCGATGTAATAAGTATTGTGTGATCTTAAATATTAATATTAAAACATTTTATTACATATAAAAGCTTTCGTTACAGAAATGTAAATAATAATACTTACCTGTATGGTATTCGTCAAATGAAAATATTTTATCCCACTACACTTTTTAAAAGAAACAATAAAAAGTATGAAGCAATTGAAAGAAACCATCATACTTATAGATAAGAAATATGTAGGTATATATGTACTTAAACATTAGAAAGCGAAAATCGAGCTAGAAGCGCAAACTCATATTAAACATCAATCAGTTTCATCGCAGAGAATATTTTAACCTTTATTTTTTTTATTAAAATCAATTTGCAAAGTTAAGTTACACTGCGCGGTCAACAATTGGTTAGTTGACCGCTTGTGGCATATTTTCACAAACAATACAATCACACAACAATCGTTACACAACGTACAATCAGATAACAATCGTTAAACCTCCACATCCTGCACTGGAGCAACGTGGATTATGTTCTAGGCCTCCTCCTACCGTACGAGAGATTACACCGCAGTGGAACACAAGAAGGCTTGCAGCCAAGTGACCATCAGTGCTTGATCAATGATTAAATTAGTTATTCCTTTCCTCTAATTTCATAACATTACGATGTTTTAAATAGGAATTGTATTAAAAACATCATTCATATTTAAACAGATGTTTTCATAAAACACGGACGCAAAGTCAATCTTTCCCGACGTCAGATGCCATTTATACCATTATGAAATATCGATCGAAGCTCCAGTATGGTTCGAAAGTTAAATCACGAAGTTCCTGATATAAATGATGCTGCGCGGGAACAAACGGGATACAATGGGAAAGTTGGTAATTGCAGCGGCCAAGTTCCTGGGCCGTGATGTGATCCTGTTATTGGCTGTCGATGTGTTTCAAACTGAAGTGATTTCTTCAGCAAAAGTAAAGGCGTTCCTATTAATTGATGATGGGTTATACAAAAATAAAACCGGATTTTTCCGAAAATAATTGAACATGATTACTTTAATAAAACTGTGTATATTTTCAAATGGAAATCGCGCCTGATGTAGGATAGCGAAAACTAAGAACATCCCAAAGTAAGATCCTCTGATAGTGAATTAACAAATGTGCTCATCACACAAATTTTAATCTTGGGTGGGAATCGAACTCACGATTAGCATTCTGGGTCTCCAACCAACAGACCAAGAGGTCAGCAAAAATATTAATTCAATAATAGGAAGAATTACATTCTTTAATATCCGAAGAATATAGCAAATGAAATATAATTGATTCTTATTACCTATAATGTTCTCTCCAAATCAAATGAGGTCATACATTTTTAACAAAAATCTTCAAAATTTGCTTATTATTACTCCAAAATCTATAGAAATGTACGATGATAGACTAAATCCACCCTTATCGTAATGAATCCGCTCCGCTATAATTATTCAGGTCATTGAGTCATAAACAAAGTGAATAAACTGGTATAATTTCAGTTAGGTACACACGATAGTCCCACTCGACTAAACGAGGATACAATAGCAATGGTTGGTAATTAACGTTGCAAAGTTTCCAGCCACCACAAAAACCATTAACCGTCGATATTGTTCAAACTGGGGCGACTTCTCCAATATTAATGCAGTTAATCCCTTCATTGTGCGGGTAGCACAGAAAGTCAAAGAAAGATTCGACTGTCAAAACTTTCGGGCAGAAAATGTAATTAAAACCTTCCTTAAACTTTCCTTTATGAATAGGACAGCTCCTTATAAAGGTTTCTCATGGATTTATAGTCAATACCTATTATATAGAATATTGTATAACTTTAAAAAGTATATTGTCAGGCTACGATTTCTCAGGATAATCATAACACGAAAATATTCTAACAAGAAATGAAATAATTAACTATAGTTATAGAGATGTAACAGAATCTGCTAGCGCTTCCAATACCATAAATTTGTTATGAAATCATCGTTTTACAGAAAGTGTTTTTTTGACAATACCGAATATGGGATGAATATATTAGCTTAAGTGAGTCAAATTCAAAAGAACTTTTGTCGTCTGTGAGTAAAAAGGTGATAAAGACTTCACGGCATAAAATTGGAATTGCGTTTGAAAAGAACCGAGAATAAATATAACATAGTCTTATAAATTATGAGTTTCGTCATGAGACTTTATGTTTTATTATCATGAAAATTATTTTAATAACACGCAATGTATTAAACACAACAGGTTAATATTATGAATTTAAAAATGTAGAAACATTTTAACTTAACATATAAAACTTAACACAATAAATGTGATGTTCTTCTATATATAATTTTATTTAAAAAAGCTCCTTGGAAGAACAAGAACAATAAATCGTTCGGAACCAAAAGTTAAAAGAAGTTATAAATTTGCGTAAAACTTGTAGCTAAAGCCACGCTTACATTGTTTCTATACGCAGAATCGATAACAATCATAAAATGGGACTCAACTCACCGATCACGATACTTATTCGCGGATGAAGCGGCAATTTCACAGAAAAACAACGCTTATCTCACTGCGATGAATTGAAATCCATGATTGCAATTATTTATTCGCAGTCGCACTATCCGTGGCATAGAGTTATTAAATACACGGTTATTAGAATGAACAATATAAACATTTTATTGTAAGTCAATGTCTATTACACATCAAAGTTTCTACAACGTTCTGCTGATAGAGCGGAATGTTCGACACGGGGTGGTTTTTCGTTAGCGTGGCGATGTAACTGTCGCCCGGCGAGACACGACCACACCGAACGACCCACGGTACCAAACTGGCAGGGATGCTGGCCGTTGCTACGATACGACACCCGTTTCCACCCCCTGTAGATTGGGCCGCCGCCCTAGACGAATGGAGCCGTGCAACCTAGTTTTATGTATAGACGCCACTGTCTGCGTAATAGCTCTTCAGTTATTTCCTGATAAAACGCGGTTGATATGTTTATTGAAATGTGAGATATTATATTGTTTTATACATAAACACTTACGGAAACGTTGCCACTGAAATACAAATATATTTTTTTGCAATGACGGTCTTCAAGGACCCTCCGTTTCCATGTCACTATTGCTATCGGGTTAATTGATAATTTTGAGATGTTTCCAGTTTTTTATAAGCAGAAGGTGTGTGATGTTTTTTAAAAAAGCTAATAAAACATGATATTCTGTTAATGTTTCTTATTACAAAATAATTCTTCTTACTAAGTGTGCATTTTTTCTTGTAAAATGAAAGCTAGTCTTTACCCTAAATGAATTTACAGGTACTAAAACCACGGCCCGCGTGCTTGCTTAAGTTTGTAATTCCAAAATCTGATCCTCCTATCCTCATTAGTCAACTTATTTATGTTAAATATCAGATAAACATCTTAACCAGAATTCTTGGGACCACCTCACCCAAATCAAGATGCGGTGTGTGAGGGGAAATAAGACGATGAATAACTTACAGGAAGTGACGTCTTCGCATGATTTTGATTGATCACCCAAAGGCTAGTGGCGGCAGGACAGCTAATGTTTGGTTAGGTCCTTTCTATCATTTTCCCCTAATGTACGGCAAGCATTGCGGTTGAACTAGTATCAAACACATTATTCTTGATACATGAACATGTATTCCTTGGTTTTAAGATACAATAAATTTAAATTTTACACATATATTGTTAATTTTTTCATATATTTCTTACTTTTACCGAAGAAATCCTTAAAGCCCTGCAGCGCTGGTGTAGCTCCAACAATTTGTGAAGTTTGGCGAAGCCGGATGCACTACAATAGTTGAATAACAGTTAGCAAAAAAATTCCAAGAACACGGATTTGATTCGGAAGTTAGGGTAAGTACTCGTAGTTCAATAGTGTTAAAAGCCTAGACACCTACTCGTAATAGGGTATCACCGCTGGCCTACCTTTCTACCACTTATAATCCTAAGGTTATTAAACTCAAAAATCAACATTTGAATATCTTCGTATACCTTTAAGACGCATGAACAAATCAAATTTGTTTTCATCGAGACAAAGAAAGCTGAGAGTCATTGAAAATGTTAATTTAACCGTCTTCACTCATAATAAAACTGAGAAATTGTATTTGTGATTTTGTTCCGTTTCATTTTATAACGGACCAATGAATCGACGAGATTTTTTCTATAAAGCTCCCCGGGAATGACGTCGATAGCAACTACGTTTTATTCCGGAAAATTTTCTCATTCCGTTGAAAAAAGTGTTATTGGAAAATGAAAAATACGGAAACGTAACAGCGGGGCAGCGTGCTGCTTTTGTTGCAATAGGAGTCTGGAAGGCAAATTAGTAAGCCTTCAACTAAATTAGGTACCAAAATGTATTAGTTAGATTCTTTTTCCTTGTATAAACAGCATACTGTACACATACTCGTAAGTAAAGCTATTTTGTTGAAAATTGTAATTTTTGCCTCTACCTGCTAATAAATACTTTGGTATTTTTAAAGCCTGTCACGCGAATGTTGACGCGGTTAGAAGCTACATATTTTTAACTAGGTATTAATTACTATAAAAAGAAAATTAGCCGTTTTTTATCTTCAACCCTACTATTGTTAAACAGGTGAACACAGTATTTCTCTCAAATTAATAAGGGTTAAAGCCACAGTTTACCACGCTCACCTTCCGAGTTTCATATAGGTACTACTTGGATATGTTCTTACACATTTAGGAAGATGCATCATTTGTCATTTAACACTTGGTTTATAAATACATTGTCGATATAATCCAAAACATAGCTGTCGCTTAGATTATTGATGTATTTAAAATCTGTAGTTAGCCACATACTAAGTAAATTATATAAAACAGGTATAGTCCTTCAATTAATATGAATATTATATTATAAACTCTAATCTGTCTCGTAGAAATTCATGACGAAATCAATTATTTTTATACACCAGTTCCTAATATCACGTCCCGGGATAACGAATGTGGTTTAATTCGCGTTGAAATAGGACATGATGGACAAGCTATATATGTGAAGTGATGCCTCAGTATGACATTTTGATTAATCGCCTAGAGGCAAGTTAGAAGAGATAGGACAGCTCATATTTAGTTAGGATAGATATTCCCTTTTACATATTCCCTTCTATATTTCTACACTGGCGATATAGACGTTAAACTATATGGTTTTTCTTGAGATTTTCTCATCCTTTGGTAGTTGGTGTTCATTAGGATACTCAAACTGGTCATTACAGTTTTTTTCCCCTGCAACAGTCTTATTCCTACAACCCTGCGTCAAAGTTAATATTAAATAGCGAATAAATTTGTTACAACTAACGCCACCTTATATAATTTACATCAATAGACACAATTACGTTTGAAGCTAATTGTCTAAATAAATGAAAACGCTAACAATTAATTAATTAACATTCATAACATTTTATACGAAGCAAATACAACTATACGGAACTCGTTTCAGTCAATGTAATTGACTTACATAGATATGAGAAATGAAAAATTGTCGGAATCCTCGGAGTTATTCAGGTAACTTCTAGGATTCCTACAATTTTGTATTTACCAAATGTACTATATCTCTTTTTGTCTTATTGAGTTGAAAGTGTTTTGTCCAATGCTGCATTGAAATCCGAACTCTACGTCTAGTTCAGTTTATTGTCGTTGTTTTGCTATCGGCTTATCAAACAAGGGTCGTTTGGAGCGATCGCTTTAAATCCTCTGTTGAACTGTTCTGTTCAATATTTCTTTTTTCTGCTCTTAAAAGATTTCTCTTCTCAAAAGATGTCCGTTTTCAAATAAAACGAAATGGTGGAAAAGTGTGTATTTCAAAACATAGTGGTACATGCATTGGAAAATTTAAAATTATCTAGATATTTCTAAGAGAATATTCTTTATACTGTAATATCCGTTTTGTAAGGATTTTGCTGGAGCGTATAACCAGAACTGGTTCAGGTATAAAATATATTCCGTATACGGTGTTATCAGACGTCTAGATTACCTGCCCAGATAAAGTGTATGCAGGACGTATCGTCTCATATATCATGACTCGCTTGCGCTTATATTATACGAAATTATTTTGTAAAAGTTTAATATTAAATAGAAATAAATAACGTAAAGATCAAAATCAATAATGAAGATCGTCTAAATTATTAAATAAATCTTATCAAGGATTGAATGAGGCTCTTCATGAACTACAGTGAGTACCTTAGTATGATTATCACCATTGTCACTATCATTAACCGTTGTGACGTGCCACCGTTGGCCACGAGCGTACATTCAACATCAAGTGTGGGTAGTATAGAAAACTTTGCCTCGCTAGCCTAATACGTGTTACCAGACTGTTCAGGCCTAAGAGAATGTTACGAATCGAAAAAGCGTAGGTACTAGTACTAATAATACTGAAATATTTATGAAAACAAAAACTTTGACCTTTACCTTTACATTTAAAAGCCTTCGAGCATATCGTCAGAACCTTTCTTTGTGTGATACAGTTAATTAATTTACGGCGATAATTGCCTTTTCAAATTGGCAGCAATGAATTGCCCTTTGTAATATTTAGAGGACATTATAATATTTAATACCTACAAGATAGGTTCTTCAAATACCTACAAATATAAACATCATACCAAAGCAGGACATGCAACTAAGTTACGTACCTGGCTTAATTGGATTTCTTGGCTACGGCACACTGTTAGTGTAGTAAACTTCCGTTAGTCGATAAAATAGTATTAACCTAACTGATCTAATTAACCTGCTGTATTCTACAAAATATGACTTTAATTATATACACATAATTATTAATTTTACGTTACCGTAACATACAATTAGGTATACGAAATAGATTTTAATTATAAAGCCAATATTTTTTTTTTTATTGTCATAATTTTTTAACCTAATTTTAGCATCTGGACTTTAAATTTTATTAATGTTTTTACTCGTATTATGAAATACGCTTGGGTATAACTATGAGATCCTCCGATGATAGATTAGGTGCAGCCTAGTACATATTTAGCACGCTTGCCTAGAATATGCCTATTCAATATGGTAGAAGTAGGTAGTGATAGTGATCTAGAATAATTGCAAGTTGTAAGTAACGGCAAAAACAGACGATAGCAAATAGTTACAATTTTTAGCTGTTTGTAGCAGAGAACAATTGGCGAAAGGTTTTATCCGGCTAAGCAGATAGAGCTAAGACTGCGGTACGTTATGACGTCCGATGATTAAACGTACGTAATAAGTTTTTATTTTATACTATCGGCTATTGCAATCGGCTTGAACCATTGATGCTTCCGCATTCGAATCTTGCACAGATCTATGTATACTACCCAGTATGTTTGTATAGTACAAATTTCCTGTATCAACAAACAACAATATTCTGGGTGGAACGTGTATTTTGGTGTGTTGCCAGAAGTGAAAGTCTTAGCTGATTGTTTGTAGAGCCGATAACAAGTTATTATATAGAACAAGTGGTTGTTGTAGCAGTATGCTTGAGGAGCTCTCTGTAATAAGAAGTAATTTGAAATACATCTGTACTCCTTGAACTTTAATTTCTTTGTCTGCTTTATTATGTTTATCATCAATTTAAATATGAAAAAAAAGTGTTTTTCATTTACATGTGTTTACTATTTCAGCTCCTGAATGTTAAGTTTAAACAATGAGTCATGAAAATAAAATTTAAAGCACATTATGCAATGATAATCAGCAAGATAAGTAAACACTAAAATGCATTGCTGTAAGGCAATTTTGCTAGATATGTTACGATAAAAATTTTCATAATTAATATTAAAACATGTCTTGTTTGTTTAAATTTATAAAAAGTTATTAATTACAAAATGCGACTATGAAAAAGAGAATACAAAAACTGAATATGTCTGTAAATAGGACAATGCAGGGAAGCGCAGGTGACATCTACATTTAACTGTCAGCTAATGTAATATCTAGGCCACGTGCGGCAGAGGGCCGACATACACCTATTGTATTGAGCTAGACAGAAATACCAATTAATTACGAGAATATACATTTCTGAAGTTCGCAATGTTTCCTACTTAGCTATTTGACCTTGAATTGGGCAGAAATTAAATAGAAATTTAAAATCAACAAGTTGTTCCATACAAAGACTTTTGTCGCAGTTGTTTATTTGCCACCGATTACTGGATAATAACATTAAAATTTCAATCAAAATTTAACAATGAAATGTCCTCCAGACACTTACTCGTTTTCACTCAGTCTTTTCTATCTACGTCATAAACCTCGTGTGATGATATAATTGCAAGTTTTAAAGCTGCGAATACAGTACCTGTCTCTATAAGCACGAACACTGCGTTATCGACTTATCATTTACCGTTTGGAATCGTCTATAATATACGATTTAAAGTCTTATGTTGAACTAAATAAAGCTCTCGTTGATTGCAAATATACGTTGGTAACTTTGTAACCATAGCAACAGGTAGTCCTCTCTCCCGCAAATTGCAAGCCATGCTCAGCTTGAGTTATTACCTAGATCATTCCTTGTGCGATGCTACTTCGTGGTAGGCGTAAAATGAATTATATTCTTTTACAATTTACGGTGCAAAATTTTTTTATATCGAGTATTTAATACATTAAGACATTTATTGTTTGAAAACAAGTTGAATTATACTGATTTTTTGTCCTTAATTTAATATGATTACCTATTTTGGTGGTAAAACGAGGATATTTTGAACACCGATAGGTAAATGTTTCCGATGTAAATCATCGTGTAATATCAGCTAACCGAGTCCGCAGTGCGTCTGTAGATATAGCAATTCATTTTCATATAGTTTACGAAGACGCAATGTCCTTTTTATAGGCACTTAATCGTTCACAACGTCAATATAAACACGCCCTCATTTGATGAGGTACTTTCCGTACTCCCGATCCATGAATTGTATCTATTCATTAGCAAAAGCATTATGTATATTACTCATTGTGCTATTATCATTGAATCTTTCGTTGACTTTCGGGTTTTAAAATTATTATGGAATTTTGAAACACTGCTAATTTCAAATATCCATTATAACAAATAAAACAATTGGAATGCATATTTACTCGAAAGTATTTAATATAATATCACCTTTCCGATAACCATACGGCAGGGAATCGAATCCAGGCTCTTGTGTATTGCAGGCGTAGTGCTCAATATACCAAATTCATGTTACACATCAAAAGTATGAGGTAAAAGGAAAATGTTGTATAAAATTCATGTCATTTAAAAATATGCTTTATATTCAGATAATTAAATGAAAGCAAGCGCGTAGTGGGGCCTCAACTAACAATTGTATTTTATTCAATTAAATCTGAATCCAAAAATATTTTAACAATTCTGGTGATTAATTGGTGAATATTCTATAAGTGCAGATGTTTAATTAATATATGTTAAAGATTTTCGCGCAATAATATTGATATTAATTCTACATAGAAACACGGGATTTCATTTTTGTTTAATAACGTACGTGCATTTTATATGTATAACATTAATTAATACATGGACTACAGCTATTTTTGTGCTTGTGTTTTGTTTTTTTATTTGGCTACAATGATATCAAGTAACACTTTTATTAAACAATGAATCAACCTAATAAACATATTTTTATTGCAATTACTGTTCTACTATCCGCTAATATTCTAACATAATTAATTTATTCCTCTTGATAGTCATCCGAAATAGTGATGGTAGTGTTGAAGATCGCTCTGGTTATCGCAGTGACAACTTTTCTAGCGCCTTGCCGCAGAAGTGTCAACTTGAACTGCATCAGCACTATCAAATAAGTCGACATGAAAGAGATGTTCTGAAATGAAAATTGATATGAAAATTAATTTATCAACATAAATATCGCTGCTTTTTTCACCGCAAAAATACGACTCAAAAAGAAATTACTACTCATGAACACTTAAAATAAAAATTAATCGCACCACGTTTCCCCGATTAATTACCAAACTTTTTAGGATCGTTTTCTCGCGGCAATTATAGCGGGCATAGAAGGACACGTGACTTTTGTGTTACTAAAAGAGAATAAGTACGGAACTATAGACATGGCATTTTAAAAATCTAGCATTATATTCACTGATTCTACATCTACTATAGAATATAATCTCACGTTATCGCTCGTAAAATAATAAAATACTTTCATTGGTCATTAGTAACCATCCTACATTTTATTCACTACCTTATTTTGTATACGTCTGTAATTGAAATTTAACACAATACTAACAACTTCATAGTATTTCACCAGTAACTTTGAACGCAGCGAGTACCGATTAATTGGTTAAGAGCCGACGATTCCCATAAGATTTCCGTAATTACTTTGCTTGAGACGGACAGACCCGCCGACCGCAAACTGAAGTATTGCTATTTAGGTGCAATTTGAACATACCCAGAATACTTAGCTGGAATATTCCACCGCAAACACAGACTCGTTAGTTAAGCGAGATATTGTTTTCGCGAAATATGAAAAATAAATATTTCCTGTATTTTGATATAATTACAATTAAATTATTCATAGAAATATAAATAATAATTTTGGAAAAAAAGCAGCTACGAAAAGATGTTAAAGGTGTTTTATGGAAAGCTCTTTTTGTTTTTGTACAGCGCTTATAGAAAATCCTCTTATTATTGTAATAAAAGTTACGAGATTTCACGTTCTAAATTCAAAATAAATATATTAATTACACGCGTACTCGTATCCCCGTACGTGCCTTTCCGACAGAATATTTAATCAGTCTCACACTCAGTTTGTGTTGTAATTGGAGCTTTTAGATCACTCAAAAGTTTCAGGTAAAATTTTTCGTAGTTACTCTCGCCTGTATTATACGAGTATGATTAAACGACTAATTTGTTTTAATAAATATGAATTTGTGCAGTATATACTTTCATAAATTAACTTTCGTTAAAAGATAAAAAAACATCCTGATTACTGTTTAGGAAATTCCAAAGGAACTTGAAAAATTTGTTATAAAAATCCGAAATCGCAATTGTTTATCACTGTTTTAGGCACGTTCCACTTGATCCGCAGAAGCGACCACTTTACAGTCGCGCGGTGTTTTCTGAAGAGCGATTTTTTTGCTTTCGTGTTATCTGAATCAGAAGTGCTAAGATATCGCGAAGGGGAGGAATATTTAATAAACTCACAGCCGTAAATAATTCACGGTTGATGTTGGTGAATCCGTCGAGATTCATTATCGGCGGGTTCTTCGCGATCGCCACTAAAAACATCTCCACCTCGCGCTGTGCGCTCCGCTCGATGGCGCTCAGGTTTACGTTCAAAAGTCGCACTTGGAATTCAAGACCTACCTGAAACATTTCAGATACTTATCAGATTATGTTTAGCTTTTAGCTTCATTTACTGCAAAGGGCAAATTACAAAGGGCGGACTTAATGCCAATTGGCATTCTCTACCAGTCAACCCTTGGGGGATGAAGAAAGGTTGCGGTAGGCGCTACAACAAATTGACAGTTTTAGGTATATAAGCCTTAATATACATAATTATACTACACATTAGTATGTGTAGTATAATTATGTATTTTTATATTATATTTCAATATAATATGGTGGTAATCGGATACCTGCTCAAGTTATTAACGTGATTAGGTACTTAAATAGAGCTTAAAAATCACAATATTATTTTATGTTTCCTATTTAGCAATCCATTTCGAAAATCCCTATTACTCAATAGATAAACTTTGAATAATGAACTCCGATCAATATCGAATAATTATCTGTAAATCGTGAGGTTAACAATGTAGCGCTATTACAGTTTCCGCTACCTCGACATGTCAAATGCTTTACAGCACTCCTTTTCGTACAATCCAGAAATGAAAAGCGAGAAATTACATTTCATAAAAGCGGTTTCGTAATCAAACACCAGTTTATAGTGTAACTCTAAAACAGTTTCTTTGATAAATTGTCAGCTGCACATGTGCACATTGGCATTCTATATGCGATGTTCGGAATAGCAATCAGTATCAAAATCGGTTTACTATTTATTTATTTATTTATTTATTTATTTAAGTAATGGCACACCAACTAAGTACATAAACATTCGCTAATGTTACAGGGTACATACATAGTTATCATTTCGTTTTATGCACTTAAATTAGAGGTCTGCACAACATTAATATTATTGCGAAGTGAATATAAAATAAGCTGCCTTTGTCTTCTACGATTCGTATCTGCTTTATATGAGTTAGAAAGATAAGCTGGATTATGTGTTATTGAAAAAATCCCGTGAGAACTAATGGAAGACTAAAGAGATATCTAATGTCTATTTTTGTGGAACTACTAACCTTTCTCGAAGCATGATAAGCCTCGTTACAAATGATAAAAAGAAGGGTCATGCAGTAACCGACTATAACGAATAATCCCATTTCTTTGTAGCTTAATCCATGCTCTAATATTTCCGAGAGAGAACCGTACAACGAGATAGTCGTAGTGAAGAAGATTACCATGCAATAAATGCCGTACATATTCGAGTAAGCCCGCCCTGAGGAAAATTTACACCTTGTAATGTTCAAGCTGATATAAACGGGTAATGATTGATTTTAATGAGGCACACTAAATCCATAATATATCGCAAATGAGCTGTTTTTTAACAATAAAAAACGCTCTGTCCTTGGATGGCTGGTGGTTAGCGGTAAAGTTAATGAACTTAAATAATATAGTTCAATCCTATTCGTAACGGCAAAAGCCATTGTTGCTCTTAAAAAAAGATTAATTTCTTGCTAACATTGCGGCATTCTTTAAATTTAAATAAATCTAATAGGCTTGCATTTGACCAAAATCTCTGCTAAGAGAAATCGATAATGGGTCGTATGATGCACCATGCTTGCGTCATAGATGTTAGTCACTCTACATTTGAACATATTCCAAGGGTATATCACACAGATCTTCGTCTGTAGGTAAAAAATTTGCATATTGGAATGTTAATAATAATGATGTTAACAATGTAATATATTAAACAACATTGTAGTACTAAGCGCAGAAAGTAAGATATTATCTTTAGAACCTGACGTTAAATTTGCGACATTTGTCTCTCAAACTCGCTACGATTAGTCGTTAACTCGTTTAATATTAGTCCACATATTGCGAAAATAGCACACTTTAGCACAGATGATACGGATTTGATACTTTGTAACAATTGCAGCTATCATGAAAGACGCAGAACGTAGTTTAAAGTATTATATTGCACTAAGGTATCATTTATTGTTTCTGATACTTTAATGATGTTCATTTGTTCTGGGTATATTCGCCACATATTTTCCCTTCTCTATTTACTACTGATATAACTTGATATGTATTTACAGCATAATAAACCTTTATAATATGTATGTATGAAACAGAAATATTATTATGAATAAGCGCTAACAAGATGTGTATAAAGAAAATATGAAAAAGTCAGCGTATCTCTTTTTAAGAAATTGTTTGTATATTTTGAATTTTCTTTTAAGAATTCTAGGTAAAGAATTTTGAATGGCTGGTTGTGTTTTATTTTAATATACTGTGCCGTGATATTAGTAAACCATAGCTACCCAATTGTTGCATCATATGTGATAAATCCACCCACAGGTGGCGGTACTGTGCAAGTTTTAACGCCGGATGTTCTGCCTCTAGAGCCTTATGTAGATTTGTAGCTAAACCTTTTGAGGCAGTTCCGAAAGCATTACAGTTAATGTACCTGAAAATAAATGTCGGTATACGTGCTGGTTAAAGACCTTGACCTTTAAACCTTTTTCATTGTATTTATACAATATTCTCTTCATTACCTTAAATTGGGGAATATTCAGCTACCGTAATGATCATTAGATTAATTTAAAATACATATGTGTCCATATTTTATATCCCAAAAATTATTTTAATACCGAATAATAGCTGAAAACGTTTACGTACAACTCTATTTGAAATGGAGAAAATGTTTTAATGAAAAAAGTTTGTGTGAATATTTTGACATGAGATACTTTGTTCACGGGTTTCGGCTTCACAATTTCAAATTTGCCTATTGCCTTTGAATGTTGATTTTGAAATTGAAATTAAGATAAGAAATATGTCAATCAACGTGATTATTGTGACGATAAACATTAATTGTTTGTATCTGTTTAAAATATGTATAAGACCTCTTTGTAATTGCGTGAATTATGCTGTAATTTACTGTTCCCAAGATACGGATTACACAAGTTATAAGTAGTTATATTAGTTGTTTCGTGAAGTGCCTGAATATTACACAGATACCTAATTACTTTATTCCCTGACTACGTAGTTGATAAACCTACTATATAACAGAAGAGGTATTTGGAAGCATGACCTCGTGCAGTACTAAGGTTTTATTTAATAACTGGCCCTTTGAGCTTTGACATCAAATAACTAGGTGTATAAAGAGTAAGATTTTTTTAATTTACCACAGCGAACAGAATCCATCCAGCATCGCTATGATGTGGTAATATGCAAATGAATGCCAAAGTTCGAAGTCGTCTTGGAGGTAATGTTGTGAAAGAATCACCGCGACGCTGAGGCCCCACGAGAAGATGCAGAGGGCCCACGTCAAGGAATAGAGATTGGGAAACACTATCGGCGTTCCGGTTATTTTCAAATACTTTAACTAGAACATATGAAATGTAACAACACAACATTTTAATTTTAACAACAGTATAACGGTTTTAATAACACAAATTATAAATAGTACACATTTTCGAAATTTCAAAATGTATCGCACACCCGAGTACGTATTAAATTGGACTGTCTCCTTGTAAGTCCTTAGGTAAGGTTATCTAATATTAATGTTTAATGACGGTGAAGGCAACTTTGACGTTGAAACACATCATCTTAAGCACCGTTTTATAGCCATCTATTAGTACATAGCAGATGGCAATAATATTTAATATTTATAGGTGCTAAAAGAGTATGTGTAAATTCACTTATGGATAAAGAATTACAGCAATTATTAATAGCACTAAAGAGTAGTTCTATAAGGTTTATGTTACGGTTTTATAGATGAGGACATCACATTAACACCAAGACATTATTATCATTAACGTCTGTTATTGATGCAGCTCTCTATAACCTTATGTTAAGTGAGATAACATACTAAACGTTGTGGTCCCATGACTGATTCAGCAGGTAATCCATTATATCAAGTACTATAACAACTCATCCGAATAAAGCAGAGTTTCTACCTATTCATATATAACAGCGTCGGTACATAATGCATCCAACGATAAACGCAGCAAACTAATCAATTCTCCAATTGAATACTAATATTATGTACAACTAGCTAAGCCAAAGTCATTTGGTCATTTTAATTTATAGGTTAAACGTACATGAAATAGTGCATCGGAAGTAAGAGACTTGATATAGTAATTATTGCATATTGTGTATATATTGGCAGTTGGCACGTAACTGTTGTTTAGAGGCACTCTGTCAGTCCTCAAAAAACCTTAAAATGCCACCGTTTCGAAAAAAAAACATGTATGACAGGAAATTATACCTCATACAAAAATAGCTGTGTACCAATTTTATAGGAAAACATGTCGCTGCTTTTCATGAATACTGATAACTGATAAAATTGGTACACATCAAGAAACATATATCTGGACGAAGTAACTGGAAACTGTCCCGGACAGGCGACGCGGTATGATGGATTCTCCACTTTTCCACTTTGTCACTACTTTTGTATTTATCAATTTGTATAGATTTATCATGTACATTATATTATACAAGGATTACAACAGTATTCCATTTGTCACGGCAATGATAGCACTCGGTACGATTTCTCAGCCAACATTAAACTGTCACACGTATTTCGCAAACCGAATTTATATTTTGTTGGAATTTATATATTCCAACCATTGATTAATTATCCACAAACATGTTCGTCTCGGACTATAGTTGATGGATGAACATGTTCAGTTATTACATTTTTGATGAAAAAAAGTTCAATAGAACAAATGCTTGGGATGTGTATGTACCTACTAAATATGAATTAGTGCTCACATTTTGAACTAAAATTACTATAATGTAAGGGTAAAATGAATGTTATTTGCAAATGCCTTGACCACCTGATAGTGGGTCCACATATTTTTGAATATTGCCACTTGATGACCGTGCCGCCAAGAGGCGATAGGCAATAGGAAATGCGGGATGAGGATACTCAAGAATATGACGTTGTAAATGACTTCATCAAAACGCTTATTCGAGTTTTGTTGGAAATTCGCGAGCCGTTCCCTGCCCACTGAAAGGAAATGAAAATTTTTACTTAGTATATAATAAATCTGCTTGTTTCCTACAAGAATATTTTATGTCACAAGGTCACAACAGATTAATATATATTTGTTACAATTTTTCTTATTTACGAATAAGACATTTGAATATATTTTGAACGTTTAGATAAAAAATAAAAATATAATAAGATAAACTCATAGTCATTACACGACAAATAGCTCTCAGTAAATAACTACACGAACATACGAGGATATGTATATATTATGATATAATTTAATAAATTTGCTGTTTGTTGTAATAGATTGTAAACTTGCCTTTGACAACTATAATAGATTCAAGACCCCATATTAGATAGGCCCACAACGTCGCCTTAGAAATCCAGTTAAAAGTTGTTCGCTTAGTGGTTTGAGCGTCTGGAAAAAAAATAAATTTTTTTGCTTCTTTATTGTTCCACCGCTGGATAAGATAAGATTATATTTTCAGAATATAGATACTACGTAGGTAACGTAAATTAAAATTAAAATGTAAAAATTGAGATATTCTCAAAATCTGTTATTTATATGTATTTGGTATAAATAAATATTGAGACATTTATACATAAATATAAGTTACAATTATAGAGATAGTTTTAATGAGATTTAGATCTATGTTCAGACATTTATAACTGCTGTAAATCAGCTGATATTAGATTAGCACAACTCTGTCTAACTCGCACTTAAGTATGCTTGTATCCTAGTTTCCTAAAATATTATATTTACCTTTAGGCACTCTCATAATGGGCATGACGCCCATAATTTGGAAAAGCACGAGAAGACTCTTAGTTGTAATGTAGAAACTGTCGTGTTTGTCGAGCAGAGCACCATCTTTATCTGTTATTTCCGGACCATACACATCTTGAGGATTGTGATCTGGAAAGGTCACGTTAGTTAACAAAAACTCTGAACCTACTTTACCTACAAGAAACGTTTCTATTGCTTTATTTATTAATAATAGTGAACAGAAAAGCCCTTAAAATAATCATCGATATTAATATCAGTAGAAAGATACGAGTATCTTGCATATTAACATTACGAGTACATGCAATCGCAAAATCAGTTAAATCAATACCTTTCAGCGTTATACCTCCTTTATTCCCGAACAAATCGCGATTATTCATTCCTGTACTTTGATTTGGATTGTAAATTTTGAATCCATTGTTATTACGTTTCATGGTCGAGGTATTGTTTTTAGATTTGAATTCACTTTGCGGAGCCCGAAGAAAGGAAGGTTCTCGACAGCGTTCGCGTTCAACGAATGGTTCAGTTTTGAACACTGTGTAACAAAATACCTACGACATAATCAATCATAGTCCACCCGCCTCAGTTTACTTCGTTATGCGCGTTTGTCAATCGACGGAAATGGAGTCGATGAAACAGAATATTAATATTATTATAGGAAATAATCCTAAAAATATGGATATGAAATATTTGTTGCTAGCAATAGAAATGTTAAACTAAAATATTTTTGTCGAATTAGAAAGATTTGATAAGATATTTTTGGGATATTGATTATTTTAAGACTGAGTGGTTAATATTAGTTTTTATCTCGTTCTAAACTATAAGGCCAGTTCGGGTAAGTCCGGTAGCAGGGGAAGTCCGTATACGTTTGATTTATCACTTTACTGGATAGATACGACATTGACAGTGTCCGTAGGTCCATGGTTTTGTGACCCGAAGTGACCTTACTTCAACTTTGTAGCGCTACACTCTACGGACGTTGTTGTCCATTTTCATCTTACCAGGAGCTTCGCACGTTCGCCTCGACGCCGTCATAGCGTCGCCTTGCGACCATTAATATATATTTCACAGCAATGGCGACTTTCACAAACGCTTAACGATCCACTAAGTGAGGTGTTACCGTCACCCCGTCCACCTACATTTGAAATATTCATTAAAAACTTCATACATTTATCTTTAATCCGTACCTACTGCACCGTGACACATACAAAATTATTTAGCGATTAGTTTACGAAAAATAATGATTTGAATAATTTTTCGCTGTTAATTTATGATAAGAATACCTTTGTAAAGAAAACGGTAAACAATTCAATGTAAACTTTTCGAATGACCGCATACTACGTTGTCATATTTATCGTGAAATTCACAGAATCGTAACTATTAAGTCTTTCCACAGATAACGAGTTTAATGATATTATTACAGCCGCTTGCTTTCAGCTGCTCATTTCACACCGGCGTCTATTAAACATTCAACGATCTACAAAATGAATTGCGAAACGTATTCAGTGCTAACATCATTGCAGAATACAACATACATATCTGTAAAGTTAAGCATAGCCGTGCATGATAGCCCTTTGGAGCTGCAATTAATCTTCACATGCGTTTCCATACTAAGTAAGAAATATTATGCTTTTGATTCCCGTTGTAATGTAATGTGTAATGTCAGAATGAGTGATAAACAAGAGAGGTTAGCCAGCGATCTACATCTCCTACAGTTTACATTGGAAAGCATGTTTCGTTCTTGAGCATTTCTTTGAATAGTCGTAGGCAAGTTTGTAATATTTTACCCTGTGAATGTTATAAAGTGGTATTCGTTGTACATTTTTATTTCCTGAGCGCTTCTCGTACGTTACGGAAGTAAGCTTAAAGGTAATACCACCCCTCAAACATCTACTGCCTACAGGAGAAATGTTCTTCTTATTATGTAGCGTGTGACATATTGTGTGCATTCAAATTATCTCATGTTTTATTACATATGATATAAGTGCATTTAACACTAATGTTAAACAGAAGATAAACATAAATTCAAGTGCACTATAGATACAAGTTTTGAACGGAAGTATAAATCGTATCCATAATCAACATAACGAACAATATATCTTTACTACAATAATCCTTGGTGATAATAAATAAATATTATCCGAGGCGCGATGTCATTTGCATAATCATGAAACAAAGCCTACGGTTTGATATCAAAAGGTAATCAGCGCAAGCAATAACAACAGTTTAATAATAATAAAGCGGACCCATTAACATCATATTCCATTATGAAACCAATATAATGGTGACAGAATCATCCCTCCAGGTGACATCTACGAAATTGGCTTCCAACTATCTGGTGCCAATTAATAATGAACGCGTGATTCTGTTTGGGTTGAAGTAATTGCTAAGCAGACAGGCTAAAACACAAGCCATTCCAATTTAATCGTGAGAAATAGTAACGCGTCGAGTAGTAGTAACGGCACGTTACGATTAAGAGATTAAGATTAAGATTAAAACGGAGGAGTAATAGTAACAGCAGTAGTTGTTTAGGCACAGTTTAAATCCTGTATAAAACTATGATAATACGTAACGTACACACGTCACGAAGAATCACTAAAAAGTAGCATGCTTTTGTGCTACAAATAAGCATGCCCATCTGTGCCCTTAATGTAAACCATACATTTCAGAAATGTAAAGATATATACAAGGAGACAGAGACATATCGTTATACACTATATCGTTTACAAGCAATCCATAGTAGACAACCTTCGGGTACCTAGTGTTTAATAGTTCAAAGAAGGAAATTACGTTTTATATAAGAGATAATAAATATAATTACCTCTTTATCCTTAAAACTCAAATTAACGACTGTAATTCCATAGCGACTCTAAGTCGTGTTTGAAAACCGAAGAAAGTAATTAACCGGGCAGATTATTCGGAAAAAAATACCCTTCGTTTATTTCCAGCTAGCGAGTATTCGAATTAATTAAATCCATCGCAATATCTCGCAGTTCTCTTCAATTAACATTATAATTCATTACAAAAAAATTGGCTATCACCTCATTCTATTGTTTGTCCGAACCCTGTATAAGGATTTTTTAAATAAAATGAATGAGCGAACTACAGCAATTAATATTTCAAGATATTTTACTTGACTTTTAAAGAATCCTAACTCAAATGAAACAGAAGAGTTAATGCGAATTTTCTCTCTAGATATTAGTGTATCCTAGTATACAAGTTATACAAAGATGTCGCAATAACGGGATGCATTTGTATCAGCCCCGTCTTACACATGTAAAGCATTGTTATATTTCCTTGTCACTACGCAAATTTGTAATATAATTTATTATATTTCCGTCCGACCTCCCTTTGGCCGAATGTGACATCGAGTCGAATTAAGGATTTTAGTAAAACAAAGGCGTATGTTGACTTCGCCTCGTACAGAGAGTAGAATTTATGTTCATGGTCAAAATTTCGTCAAAATGCTAAATTTACAGAGACACGTTGCGTACGAAACACAAAATGAGTTTAAGCTAATTGTTGTTCTAGTATAAAATAATAATTTAAAATACTATGGTCTAGTTACAGTGATAAAATTAAATTCTAAACCAAATCGAAGATAATATGACATAAATGACCTGCGAATGACGGTAAAGTAGTTACTTGTGCCGTCGAAAACACAAGCCACGCTAGCGAGCGCTCACTCGCTGAAAACTATTAGGAAAATTTATTGGTAACATTACACATACGTATCCGTAAAAGCTTCACTTGTAACAATAAAATAACGTGGACCGATGAACATCATTTAAACCCAAACAGTTGCCGAGTTGTTTGGGAAAGTTGGAGAACTATCCGGAGCACACCGAACTTATCCATTAATAGTTCGACACTACCTACTTTTGTTTAATCCATCCGCACTGAATCTTCCTCATTTGTGCATTTCATTAATGCCCTAAATTACGTATGTAAAAAAGATTCGTAAATTTAATCATTTTATCTACAGGCAAATCTCGAAGGCATAAAATATCCATTATCTGAGAAATAGTAAAAGCTTCAACTTTTATGTTGCAATAAAAAATATTTACCTACGCTAGTTTACTCTTGAGGACTGAGATGGTCGTTTCTAGAGCACACGTGAACTGGCAACCACACCCTTCAAACCGAATCAGAAATGGTGGTATTAATTGCTTCACTGTCAACTGCATCACAAGCGATTATAGTAGTTTCAATAGAAAAATAATGGTGGCTAGTACTCTTCCTGATAAGCCCTCGTACTTACTTGTAGCTATGTAGCACGGTCCTGCCGCTTCATGTTTGTGGAAGAAATTGAATGGAAAAGATATAATATTTAGTTAGCATGTTGACTTTGGCATGAAGATGATTCAAAAATATTCAGAAACTATAGAGAAATGAAAATAGACCTACATATTATTAATATAAGGGTTATTCGGGTAACTAGTATTCATTCAAATGTTATCATACACGTAAGTAGCTTCGCTCGCGTTTGTAATATTTGTTTTGAATTAAATATTCATATTACTTTTAAAGCAGATAATAAATATTAGCACTAAAGGACTTCAAAATTTCAATGAAATCCGAGCAGTAGTCCATGTTGGATTAATTATATTTTATTATAAATATATAGGTATATGTAATAAACGTAATACAGTTCTTCTAATAAGTAAGAAGTAAAACTTGTAACTACATGTCTATATTGTGACTTGCTTAACATCAATGAGACCTATACATAATAATCGATCATCAATACGTATGTACCGGCTTTGTTCAATGATTTGGTTAGCTGATAGAGAATGCATTATGCATTAAGCTCGCCATTTGTCCATTAAGTACCTATATCATTTATGTGGCTAGTAAGGTGTAAACAAATCAATAATTGTATCAAAGTGTTATCTTCATTTATTATATTTATTATTTTGCAGGATTTACAATTTATTAAAACGTAAACGGATTATTTTATGTAGTGTGTTATATGCGTTTTTAATTAAAGTTGAAGGTGTAAAAGGATGAAAAAATTCAATTTTTAAATCATTTTATTCTACAAAATATTATAACACTTACTTATAACGTTGCTAAACTTAGTTCGCGAGTTAAGAAGATTAAACCCTTAAGAAATCCAAAGCGTGTTTCCAGAATACGTATCTAAGTTCAATGTAAATCTCTAAGAGCCCTTGGGGTGCGAGTCGAAAGCGTAAGGTTTTAGAAACAAAGAATAATTGGATCATAAAGCCCCGAAAATTTCTATTTCAACAGCTTTAACAAAGGTTTATTCCGCAAAATCTCGTTTGAAATACAAAAACTAAGTGTGAAACATTCAAATGTTATGCTAAATGTTATAACTTCGTTACTTTATGAAATAAATTAATCAAAACTCATCGTGTAGGTATAGGATCAATATACATACATGTATATGACATAATAATATTATTAAATCATTAAGAATATATGTACTTACAAATAGTTCTTACTACGAATTTTTTTGTCAATTATAAATGATCCAAATTAGTGTAAATACGTCTTATGTCATATTATTTTACAAGATGCAAACAAATAATACCAGAACTTTTGAAAAAGAAAATAGAATGTGTCATGTTGGAACATGACGCAATTTTATCATGACCATTATGATGTAGCGGATATTACTCTGTATTGGGCATACTGTCACGGTGGGGTTTTAAAGCAGACTAGCATACCTATTCAACACAAGCAGCCGGTTACATTCTACTTTGGTATAAAACATACTTGATTATTCATTCCCACATTCGTTACCGCAAAGCTATTTCCATTATTGAGTACCTATCGAAAATCGCATAATCATTTCAGGCTCATTACATTCCCGACATGACAAATTTGCCATTCCATTCGGATTCTGTGAACCGTACAGAATAATGTAGCTGTAACTGAATAATGTAACTGTAACGGAATCATCAAAGCCTATCTATCACCAGAACAACCAACTAAATATTTATAGCTAAGTGCTTATAGTTAGTCATAACATAAGTTCATGTCAGACTGAAACAGAATCCTCCTTATACCACTAGTTTGGACATAGGTGTCTCGTGCAACCGTGCGAGTCTGGACCATACTCCACCAGACTGTAAATTGACTGGCTAAATGTTCCTTAACCATAGTTAACAACTTTTATTTCACAATCGGGACTGAATGTTTTACAATCTCTGAAGCATAGACTTTATCTTTATTTTATTATTATACGATCACGCTAAATTGCGAACGTGGCAGGCAGAAAGCAGTGAGTGATAAATATCGCTATCCTTACAAACGCAACGTGTTTCTTCTACATTCTCTTCATATATACATACACGCCTCTTTCGGAGACTCATGACTCCTCAATAGAGGTAATCTTAAAGTGTTATATGTTGTAATCTATCTTGAAACAGAAATTCTGAATTTTGATACTAGCGGTCAGCCATCCAATAGCAGGAGATACATCGCAGCTGACGTTGGAGCTACGCTAGACTGATTAGTACGTTCATGCTCGAATTATTTATGCGGTCCACAGGTAAATGTTCAGACAATGTCAAATGAAATGAAAATGAAATGTCAAATTGAAAATTGGTCAAAAGCTAAACATGGAAAATACTGTCTACGACCAAATGTTTAAAATTCTATTGTGCGTTTATCTCGGTTTATTTTCGAAACATTAAACATGGTACGATAAATTTGTTTGTAGCAGGCGATTTATAAATTATTTTCGTCCAGCGCAAAGGGAAAAATCCGACTACAAAAGATTTATAAGCGGATCAGCGCGTTGTCGCGTCACATGGCAAGCGGCAGTCGGCCGAAAACACTTCAAAAATAAACCCGAAAAGAACGAAAATATTCTAGTTAAATTTAAATAGATATATTTTCCTTTATATCTCATTCATAATAAGTACAAAATTGCGTATAAACCTTATGTATATTATGTACAAATGTAAAACTAATAAACGGTCTTAAAAGGTAAAATTGTTGAGCAAAACCTTCAGGGAATAAAAGAATTATACATAAAGTTGCAGTATACAATCTGTAGGTCGAAAAAGAATATTATATTACACATACAAAAATTGTTAGGCAGCCTCCCAAAAATTTCTTCGACGCGGTTGCCAATACAAGTATGTAAGTACAAAAGGCTTTCTACCTGGTACCTGCTCACTTGAATACAATTCCACCGAGAATTCTGCTAGGAATAGTGGCGCTTAATATTTCAATCGATGTGTTAATAATTCCAAGGTTGTCTCATTCCGCTCCAGTAACGATAGATTCGTCCTTTACTCCTCTCAGAGAGCTAATTGAATTCAGCGTAAGCTAGCTAATATAGACGTCTGTTCATTTTGTATCTACAATTTTATCATCTTTTTAATTTCTCATTGCATAGCAAGGTATATTATAACTTAAGTTAATTGTCTCTCGCTATTTTTCCTTTTTGATCAGATAATGCAATTATCCCTATTTTCAGCTAGATTTCTCCTGTGTAGTCAGCCTAGCAAATATTTAGATTTAGTACATACAAACAATAGAGATAAACAGACGGTGAAAATTAATAATGTTGTGATAATTGCTACTAGATATGTTTATTTAGAAACCACAATCTTAATTCAATCAATCTTACTAGATGACGATATCCTAAGCATTCACATTTCATATACCAAATACCCGTTAATGTAATTGCTTAATTACATATAATTGGAAGTTTAGAAATTTAGAAACGGAGTTACAGTAAAGGATTTTATTAAACTCGTGAATATTAATATTGCTTAAGAACTGTCCATCAAACGTCAACCTTGTCGTTTATTTTCATCAGCCTCGGCCGTAATATCGTTCCGTGTATTTTCACTATATCACACCGACACTTGTGCCCGCAAATCACCACTGGATCGCTTCACAGCACTGCTGCCGTAATAATATTACGTCCTCGCACAAGCCTTAACATCTACCCAATGCTCTCCAGAGTGGCAAATATTATGATATAGTGCACTGAGCAAACATTTTTTATACATATAATATATAATTACGTTTTCGCCTTTGATACGTTCATTATTATATTTGTGTTCTTTCCTAAATATTTATTTCTAACAAACCAACGTTTTAGTTTTATGTTGACATCGAGGTGACGCGTTGCTAAAATTACTAGATTTCCCAAGAGAAATAACCAATTTAAATAAACACGGCCGCACACGAGACAGTGTTTGCCTAAAGCTAAAATAAACTTTGTCAAAACTTGTGCTCTCCATAAATTACTATAGTTACAAGATATATTTTAAAACTCATTGAATTAAATCGAAACTTATCTTCGGAGTTTCATACAAAAAATATTCACCAAGGATTATTTTTTAAGCGCTCGCGCTATTCCGCCAGTTGTCACTAAGTAAAAAAGGTCGTATAGGGTTCTTTGAATAATTCATAGAGCCTTTATGTGGCGCAAATATAGGCGATGATATAAACGAACCGTGAATTTTGCGTAAAGGAAAACTCTAGGGATTTGTAAACGGGTAACTAAATTTAGAAACAATGTATTTGAGGAAAAGAAGATTGATCCGAATGAGGTAGGTATTACATTGCTTTTTTTAAAATAGAAATAAATTGAAAAATGCCCTAAAAAAATTTAAAAAAAAATTATTATTGAAAAAAATGATCTACAAAATTTAGTATACTCGTAGACTATGCTCTGCACAGAGGTATATCTACATAAAATATGTATGACATGAAAAACTTTTGTATTGTATGCAAAATAATCCTTTATTGGGTGTGGAATACACTTTCGCTGTTTAAATACATTTTTGGATATATTTTAGTTTGTAAATTCGCACAAAGGAACTCAGTCGGCTTCTATTTAATCGGTACGTCGACTGAATCAATTTTATGAACCAGTATAGCTCCATTCCACAAAGCTTCTGAAATGTTATTTCGTTTAAACTTCATTATACACTTTAAAACCACCTTTCAAATGTTTTGAGAAATAAATTAAAAATATTTTTAAAAAAATTGTAAAATAATTAAATTTATTGAGCCACAAGGAACATCAAGTCTGTCTACTCCAGTGCTGTCCAGATCCAGGTGAATGTTTTCATGAAATTTTAATTTACATATGCATCTATCATACAACCAAGAGCATAAATATGCAGATGTTCTGGACGTACTCGTATATGTTTCTGGGTTCATAGCACCCACAACTTACTTACTTACTTACTTCCTTCGGCGCTACAACCTTTTGTGGGTCTTGGCCTCTGCAACTATTCATAGCACCCACAACAGAGATCCCAATTGATGCTGGGAAAATGAAGTAGTAAGTATTTTTTGTTATTGGGTTGAATTAAAGACATCTACAATTTTAAATTCAATTTCCGCCGTATATTTTATGTCAAACATCCATTCATCTACGGAGAATATATGTACATATTTCAGATAATCTCTTTGGAAATGAGCTCCTATTCGACATTATTACGTCAATAATTAAAGTAGGCGGGGAGCTTTTGTTCACAAGTTTCCAAACTCCTATGAAAACGAAGTCGATGATCCAGACGTCACAGCGGATTAAATTGAAAATTAAAAGGAAAACTTGAATTGCGACTTCAAACTTCTTGCCATGTTTTTAAACAAAGCTTTATCCTCAATAATTACTTACCTATATTTCCAAATCTATTAAAAAAATAATGTTAACTTGTGCTTATTGCAGCGTGTATTTGAAAAGATATTAGATGGCTTTTAATAAAAAATTGTATCTATTTATAACTAGGAAACACTTATACAGTTTGCTTGGGCAAAGTTATCTGTATGTATAAATAAAAATCTTTTGTTCGTTTACTGTTACCGATTAGTTTGAAATTTTAATCGATCAGCTTTTAAAAAAATTAAAGCACGTTTTTTAACAACAATCAAAATAAAAATGTATAAGTGTCTACTTTATTATTACAGAGCCTATCTCTTCAAAAATTAATTCATTTCCGACAGCAGTTGAGAGCGAAATAAAATCTTTATTTCGACCCTTTTCAATGATTAATGAGATGTCGCATTCAATACGGAGTATTGGCGACAAATAAAGCAATTATATTGAGTGTTTATAACGAGAGACATCTGATATTTATAAATGGATCGACAATATTTATGACTAACTATTAGTTACCCGTGGGTCCGTTTGCGCGGTGACCTAATTCATTTTCATACAATGTTTTATCTCCAGAAATCTATATCCTTACAAACCTGATGTTTCTTCTTCGTTCGTTTATTTATTTATTCACTACTCTTTTTATTCATACGGACACTTAACTCCCACATCAGCTAATATCTGACTTATTTGGTAGAGGTACGAAAGTTTTAAACTCCCTCGACATTTACATAATATTTTTCTTCATTGAAAGCCTATATAAAAATTGTAATGACAAAGAACAAACTTAATGCCTAGTAGCATTCTCCACCAGTCAACCTTTGTTAAATTTAAAAAGAAAAGAAAAGAGTTATGGTAGACGCAAAACAAAAATAAAACGTTAGTCACCAGTTTGTTAACATATTTTACTTAGTCTCTTTAGGAAACTGCCTCTTACCTTACTAAATAAAATAAACTTGTGTGTTTATTATCTTTAAAATAAATTACACACTTCATCATAGTTGAGTTACGAGTGTAATGTTACAAGCGGGCTCCGCGTTACGTAAGCACAACATCGCGAGGACCTACATAGTGCAGTGACCCGACGCGGGCGGGAAATGGTTATTTATGAACTCCCCAATAAGTAACTAACTTGGGCAATACTTTAGAAGCAGCTCGTTATATATACTTTAGTAACTATGTACTTAGTTTTAAAAAGGTAAAAAAAGGAAATAAATCATTATGAGATGAGGATAAAAGACTATTGTAATTTTTCTATTCTCAAAAATTACACTCGGAAAGTAAAAACACACAAAATATTATATTTGATATGTAGCTTTAACACTAAGCTTCACCAGAAAACTATATAAAATAGTACATATTTTAATCATGTATTTTATAGTTATAGTAAATAGCTGTTTTGAAACCGCCATTCAACTATAAGATTTTTTTACCGTGGTTATACATAGATTGTTTTGTAAGAATTATGAGCAATATTTTTGCACGGCCACATGTTACAAATATAAAAAACTTACAGATAGTGAAAAGTGACATCTTTTATGAAAATATAGAACTAATAGAAGTTCAATAAAAGTAATAGTAAAATATTATTACAGATGGCGCATTTTACTCTTTTCAGAAAACTTGTAATACTGTTTTACTTTTAATTACATCTAGATGATTAAATACTATGCATTTGTGAAACAATTTTACCTTTCGTTATGTTGTATTTTTAAATAAGTAATTGTTTTACAAATAATATAGAACTGTGATATTATCTTTATACTATTCGACACTAGATGGCACTTAAAATCATTTATCACATAGTATGATCTCATGTTATTTTATATAACCCTATGTTTATGTTGTTTACATTTATACATTATGTTTATGAGTATTCTATTATACCTATTTAATAGTTGCATTTCTTTAATTAAAATTATTTCAAAGAATCCATCCTCGTTCTGACGTAAAAGAACATAGAAATAATGTATGTAATATTATAAACTGTGATTTAGGTACCTAAGTACCTAACTTATTATTTAGCATTACAATATTTGATCTATTATTCTCACCACAACGAGAATTTTATTCACTAACATAAATATGTTCAAGAGCAGGACAGTACCTACTCCATGGTTTGATTGCTAGCATATTTGTTGGATCTGTGTCAAAATGTAATAAAAACATCTAAATTAAGTATTACCTACTTATATAATATGTAAGTATTTATAAATATGTATTATTTGACAGCTGTACCTAGTTTGAAATCAATATACCTACGTATAGTAGCGAAGACGTTCAGAGATATTATTACTATCAGATATAATATATCGATTAAATTAGATAGGAAATAGATACTGTGGAACCGTGAATACGTAAATATAATTTATAAAGTAATTAAAGATTACAGTGAATACACAAAAAGACATACATAGATTGAAAAAATTACCTATTTTAAATAGCGTTAAAAGCATACTGTGTTGAGGTGATTGGATTTTGATATTAATTAGTTACTTGAGTTTTTTAGCAGACTTCAGTGAACCATCTTTTTAATGAATGAGGCGTTAAACGAATATGTGATAATAAAAAAAAAATGCTATATCCCTTACTACAAATTAAGCAATATTTCTTTCACAGATGAATTCTACGAAAATCGGTTTCCCTTTCGATTGTTGGCGTCGCGCTGTCTGTCGATCTCATTGTTGCTTCTCCGGACCTTGATCTATCGGAGAAAGTGAATTGGGTTCGGAGATCACGTATTTCTTGATTAATAGTCGAATAAATGCATGAACCAATTATAACATAAACGGCGTGACTTGAACCTTGTTTTATTTGTTACCGTAACAATTTATCTTTTTCAATTCGATAAAAGTAAACGTTTATTGTTAGGTACCAGTTAATCGTAATATAATAGGCACTTTATAAGTAAGCAAGTAAGGCTCTATGCAAAAAATATCAGGTAAATATTTTAATACATAAATATGAAATCTCATATGTCAACGTGACCGTATTTAAGGTTCGAAATTTGATGGAAGTACGAAGATCTGCAAATAGGTATAGAAAATCGAAATTTTCCAGATAGTATACCACTGAATGATATTTAAGAACGCTTTTTTCATGCGGTTTGGCAGAAATTGTAAGATCGGCGATTTTTTATATCTCCTACAAGGTTAAGAATTGTTATCTAAAAATAATCTGTTTAATGCCGTTCGCGTTAACTGGTTTTATAGATCTTACATAACGTGCGATCATTCGTTTTCTTAAGTCTATATACCTATACTTAAACCAATTAGTTTCTTCGAAAACATGCCACCGATAGTAAACATATCAGATGATAAAAGCTTTGGCTTAATTTCATATCAGGTAATTTTACAATATCGTTTCTTTATCTTTTTCATACTAAGATAGATTTAGATAGATAGATTTAGATACTTACCTGAAGTTTAAGTATAACTGTTTGATATGATCAGTTTTATTATTAGGGAGGTACAAATTAGGATACCAAAGAATACGAAATAAATTGGTATTTCGTGTTTTTGCAAAGTCCCGATATTTGCATATAACTACCTCCATTTTTACAGCTACCTCCACAGTCTGGGTGTCATTTTGTAGGACCCTCTTAACTGCGACAGGATCAGCCGACATTCCTGTCTCTGCGTGACACAGCCAATTATGACAGACTTGTACTAAGACACCGTAATTTACAAAATGACATTCCAACTCTCGATACATATCATTAATGTCATTTACGAACGAAATTACGTGGTAATTTGCCGCGGGCGGATTAGTTAGGATACTAGAGATGTAAAGGAATAATTGAAAACATTATTAGACATGTGGTGTGTGTCGATGCGACACATATGTTTGTATTTAAATAAAATTAATATTTGCGTAGCAATAATGAATATGTATGGAGATCGCGACCGGACATTTACATATGAGCAAATACTACTATCTACTTACGTACTGGCCTATGTACCTATCAGAATGTGATATTCGAATTCGAACAGAGTAGAAAAAAACGCATAGCAACACCATATTTTTTTAAATTTGTAATATCAATTTAAGCCGGTGTTTGAGGATCTGGCATGATGGCATGTGAGGTTTCAAGAATGCCTATTGACTGTTGTTTTAAATAATTAACTTACCCGTTGACTCTGTGGTTAGTTAACCTGTTTGCCGCGCCGAGGATCTTTTTTACGTCTATTTCAAAATTATAAAGCTGTATGTTACTTGTGATTCATATTAACGTATCTATCTATTTACGTAAGATAAGGTTTGGGAAGCCTTCATCTACTGATGCCGTAGGAACTGGTAGCAGGTTATTACAAAAGTTTATGTATTCTGATAGATTTCTGGATTAGAATCCTATATAAGCCATAGCTCTGCTCTTGAATTAATAAAGTGATAACGTGATAAGCTTGTTTTCAGGAACATCATTCATTAAAAATTAATTACTTTCATTATACGAGTACGTGGTAAATATCGATATTCTTTGAGTACATAAAGAGGATAGTTGGGTATATACGCGAAGTATAATTTCGCGTGGCTCGCTTCGAGGGATAATATGGCATGTCATTATGCAGTTAGCGGCGCACGCGCATTGGCGACTGCAGGGAGGCGGTCCTGCAAGAGATATGGCGCCGATGGGAAATTAAACACGCGAAATAAACATACAAACAGATGATGATGCCTGATTGAATTTTTTCAAGGCTTATTTTAATGAATATCATGGATTCCCGATACCTACATAGGCTTGTAGTATCTTAAATCTTAGAAAACATGTTAGGTAGTTTCTAAAGATATCCGTTCATATAATAATAATGCGATATCGTAGTCTTATTGCTATCTTCAATCTTATTGCTAGACAAGAATAACCGGTTATTAATGTTACAATCCAGACTCCTAAATTGGAATTTATAAATTTAAAAAGAAATAAAGAGGTACTTTAAGAAACTGGTTTAAACGTTACATAATGACGACGAACTAAGAATACGACCACACCATTTTGATTATTAGGAATCTATGTAAATTGAAGAATAGTAACCTGACACTACTAAATTTATACTTATATTAAATCTGTAGACAAGTCAATTCTGTACATGAAATATATTTTATATAATATATATAACTATCAGCAGGTGATTAGGGATCGATACTGATGCCAAAAATGCAATCAGTAAAATTTTTGTCTGTA